>MCJB01052996.1:67594-151665 GCA_002018475.1 Nicotiana obtusifolia
GGGGGGAGGGGGGGATGACAGGTCCTTAGGTTCTCGGGGGAATAAAGTCTTTTTGCAGGAAAAATTATATAGAGATCTGGTTCTCAGGGGAAACTTCAATTATAAGTTTGTCATCATCAAAAAGGGGGACATTGAGCCCATGGATGGGCTTATTTAAGTGACTTTTAAGCAAAAATCCATAAGTTAGAAATTCTAGCTTTTGGCTTTTGGCTTATTTTTGTCATTTTAGCTTAAAAATAAGTGCTTACAAGCATTTTTTTATTTTATACAAATACTACAAATGGCTTAAAAGCTATTTTGGCTTAAAAGCACTTAAAATAGGCCAATCCAAGCGGGCTCATTGTTAAATTACGTACTTTCTTGTATTTTGATGATCTAACAACTTCATAATAAGAACCAGACTGGGAAACTGTTACACATCCTCAAAGTGCTTAAGAACAATAAGTCTCAAGTCTGGCACAAGTTCCAACAACTTGAGTCAAAGAAACAGCAAAGGGAACATATGACCATCAGTTCCCTAATGACAGTACAAGTCAACTCTCTACAGCTATAAAGTCGCTGCATTGTTTCTCTGCACACGCAACAATGCGGCAATCACTTTATGGAGCATGCCTTGTATTGGTTAATTGCATACATCATCCCAATGACCTCACTTGTATATTACCAATATGAGGCAAGGGAAAAACACACACTTGCAAATCCTAAATCATCAATTCTCTCTCAAGTGTGCTGCCGACTTTCAAGTCATTCAAGAACAAAATAACAACAGAACCAAGGACCAGGTCCCAGCACTAAGTCTATCACATGTCCTTAGTATTGTTGTATCTTTGTTAGTGTTATCTATTTGTAATTCCTACTCAACTTAGAAGAATTTTGTGGGAGATCATTTGTAAAATTATAACCTTGTGTTTGTGTTTTGGCTAGAGTTAGTCAAAGTGTGTGCTTTGTAATAGAGTTATTACAAAGAGGCTTGTAATAGAGTTATTACAAGCAGGTGAGGAATTAAGAGGTTAATTCCTAAACTAAAATAGGTTGTAATCTAAAGTTTGCTCAGTTAGTGAAGTTGAAATCCTACGAGTGGAGGTCGTGGTTTTTAATCCCCTGAGCTGGGAGTTTTTCACGTAAAACTTTACTGTGTCTTTTACTTACTAATATGTGTGTGTTCTGTGGGAACTAATAGAGAACCAGACTCCCTATACAGTTTGGTGAACTCTTAGTTTACATCAGATTGAATATTCAATATACTACAGTGATAATCAAATCTGATGTAATTCGGATTTAAATTTCAAAGTCTTGTCATATAGTACTAAATGAGCTTCTCTTTGAGATCAGACTATCACAAATTCACAATTAGTAATAGAAAAACATCATAAATTTGTCTTTCCTTTTTTCTTCTTTCCTCTTCTTTAATCATTAAAGGATAAGCATAAACATAACAAGCATAATGGGCCACAAGCATAATGGGCCACAAGAATATACTCATCATCAACATCCAACTGATCCACTAATACCAATCAATCAGTATGAAACTAATTAATACTATCTGATCATCTGCTATGAGATACTGTCTTTATTGTATTATTATTAGTCATCACTTGGGGGTCATAACCATAAAAATCATGTTAATCTTTACATGTAAATATTCTAATTTTTGATTTCATATCAAACTGTAAGCTCCCAAGCAGTGAAAGAAACCAGAAACTGCGTGTGTTAAAGAATGAGCAGACGATTCATAGTCACAGACAGTGGCTTCAGAGCGAACGGATTCATAAGGAGCTCATATCATCCGACAGAGCAGAACTATCATTCCAAATCCCTCACTCTCATTATTTTTTTCTAAACGGGAAAAAGACAATTCATATAGCCGGTTTGATCTCATCTTGTTCGGAACTGGAGTGTAGTTGTTGTTGGTTAGTTTTGCACTTGTCAAAAAGCTCAATGCTCTACTTACTTGTCCGGATAGCCAAATTCATCAATTTTATATTGCCTTAGTTTAGATCAATACTTGTAACAATAACAATAATAATGATAACAACAATACAAACAACACCAACAACTTTGTTTTTAAAGTTAAAACGAAAATTCATACTAGATTTTGAATAACAAATACATATTAAAACTAAGAAAACCCCACATTAGTGATGAATTATGTCCATAACTTTGTAACTTAGTAGTAGTCTCTATTCTTTGCACCTAATCAAAGGCCCCTCCTATAACTAAATATCAATATCAGTAGGGAGTAGTTGATAAGTATTTGCCACTATTCGATTAGCACAAACTTCAACAAGACAAACACACAATTCCAGATTAAGATAAAATTGATTTAATTATTCTTTGTATTTAATAATCTTGAAGAACAAGTTAAGACCTAACATTGACAGTTTCACTGTCAATAGCTAATACTGATATAGAAGAAGGTGAGAAGAAAGATAAGAGAATATTTATTAAAAGTTTAATGTTTATATACTTTATATTATCAGGTTATATAAACGATAACTATTGATAACAGTTCATAATAAGTGAAACTAATAACTTAAAATTAAGGCACAACATGCTACACCATCTTAGATTATACTGATGTTATAAAATTTATGCACGCTGTCCTTATATATAAACTGGAAAAAAAATGAGTATCTTTTTCTTCTAATATTTTTTATTTGAAAGAAAAATACCATAATAAAAAAAAATGCTTGCCCCAAATTACTTTTCAAAATAAAGTTAAGAGTTTTTTTTCCCCTCCCAATCAACGGGTAATACGAAAGTAAGGAAACTAGTGCACCTATGGTTTCCATTTGATGACAACAATGAAATGAAATTGCCATTACCAACTTCCTTTTTGATGTGTTTCTAGTCTTCTTCCTAATTAAACATTTTTGAAGAATTTTTAGTGGCCTCTCCACGAAGGACACTAAACAAATTTTTGTGACTAAAGAGGATGCTTACATCTTATAGAAGAAAAAATGTGCTGATATTTCTGAATACGAAATAACATAATCATAGTTTCTAGAAATAAAAATTCAGATAATTTTTTTTAAAAAAATAATGGTATCCTTGCAACTTGTTAATTAGTGTGAAGTCAAGTGTGAAGTCATGTTTGTTTTCGCATGTATCGATACAATGCATTGATCATTTAGCCATAAGTCTGTGTTTGTTTCGGGCTTCTGTATCTGAATTCAACTGAATATTCTAAACCCACATACCAAAATGTAAATTAAAGTGAGGTTACTACGTCTAGGGTGGCCAAGATAATTTTTATTCTGATATCTGTACCGGTGGAAGATAGTATATATATATATATATCATAAAATTAGTCGAGTTATATACAAACTGACTCGACACCACGATTATAAGAAAACTTTGAATTAATCTAGAATTTGAGTGGATAGGAGGAGATGAATTAGAAGGAAAAATAGGTGAAATAGTAGTAAAAATCGCTCTCACTTTCGATTGGGAAGTTTGATGGGGAATTAGTAGGAAACCACTTTTATTCCTAAGTTGGTGAATGCTAAAAAGACAAAATAGGGTTTCAAAAGAAACTACAGCTTTTAAGTATGAATTTTTATGTTATGAGGCAGACTATAGGTGTATGAAAAGTCAAAGTCGTCTTATTAGACTCTGAAAGTCCAAGTTTGTCTTCTATCACTCAAATTGCCTACTTTTTATCGTGTAATTGATGTTACAATAATACAATTTTTCACTGTTATTTGTCCAATAGTTCATCCGATCATTCATTCATTAGTTAAATTAATTCTATCTATTAATTGTTAAATCCATAATGTGGGCAAGAGATTTTATAAAAAAGAGTCACAATACTAAAGGTACGTAAAGATAGTGGGTATCATTTTAAATGGCCATTGGAATAAATTGTCTGGACTCTGTGATCTCAGAATTGACAATGTTCTTTTATCTATTTACATGTAGTTATCAATTCTTTTTCTTTTCTTAGTTCCATGACATCGTTAGTTCGTTGCTTAATAGCAAGAAGATTTTTTTGGGTTTCACGAAAATATTTATTTCAAAGCGCTTGTATTGGAAAAATTATTATTTTTCTTACATATTCCAGATTCAATATCAATATGTTTTTGTTTTTAAAATAATTATAAATTAAAAGACTTTTGATCACGCCCAACTATGCCTCCTAAGAGGTCTAGCGGCCGTTGCAAATATAATCCGATTTATAAGTTTAGAGTCGAATTCCACAGAAAATTAACCAATTAATCACAACCACTAGTTTCGCGAGAATTCAAGTAATCAATCTCCAGAAAAATTAAATATCGATTTGAGTGTTTGCTAACTAAAAGAAGAGTAATTAAAATACAGTATTTTATAACTAACAGAGCAAATGTTGTAGACAAGATTGGAAGAGTCTAGGGTTATGGTTTTCCCTATTGTCAGAATCCTCCCGCTACGTTTTCTATAAATTTGCCTAAATATTCTCTACCGATCGTGAGTACTTTGAGTGTCGTAATTCTCTTTCGAGCAACTACTACAATTTACTAGACGTATTCTTCCGAACTACGCTAGCTGACACTAGTTTACCGCTCACTATGATAACACTAAGATTTCGTTATTCCTAATCCCATCTTTAAACCTTTCGTATTGATTCCTTATATACGTTAGGAGTATTGTTGTTCAGCAACTACCTAAATGTGTACCCTTTTTCAAGCAATGCACACTAAATAGGCACAGTCAATTGAGAGTTCTTCAATCAACCACAATGAAAACGTAGTTGAACAAGTAGAGAAAAATCAACAGCAAATTTATATTAAACGCAATAGAAAATCATCCTCCAATAGCTTCCATGAAACCCTAGATGGGAGAGTTAGTTATTCATAACCATACTAATAATCATGATAATAATTAAAAGCATTAAAATACAGATTAAGGAAGAAGGGAAGAGAAAAACTCTTGTGATTCGTTGCCTCAAAGTGTTCTCGTAGCCTTTTTCCTCTCCAATAATGTCTCACCCCTAGGAAATAGGTTTAGAACCCCTTTAATACATGTTGGGGGCGTGTAAGGTTGAAACTACCAAGATAGCCGAATTAGGACGAAATTCGCCCTTGGGCGTGTCGCTTGGCACCTGGCGCCAACCTGGACACCAAACTTTTTCCACTTTTATGCTCTGCTGCCCTTGGCATTTTGGTTGTTTCCTGGTGCGAACCTGGACACCAAAGTCATACTCCCTCCAAATTCTTCCGTTTCTACTTCAATTTGCATGCAAGCTTGCCAGATCACTTCCAATTGACTCATGCACATATAAATACCATTATTAAACTTGAGTCACAAATATTCACACTAAAGTTAACAAGATCGAGGCATAGTGCAAGGTAAATTACATGCAAAAATATAGATTTTTAGCCTAACATCACCACCTCACACTTAAGCTCTTACTCATCCTCAAGCAACCTAAAACTTTGCTAACCAAACAATGCACGCAAGACATCATACAATGGAGGAATATTTGGCAATTGATCACACTACTACACCTATGACCATGGATGATATCAACAATTAAGCCCTTGCATATGCGTTCATACCTTTCCCAACTTCCACATGCTTGAATATTAATGACCAATTTAAACACTCAAACAACCTGCCCATAACCACCCAACCTCAAAGGCTGACTCGTCGCCAATAAGCACTCTCAACTCGTGCACTCACCCAACAACAGATATTTAATAACGTCATCTCTCCGTCGTGAAATCATGTGCCTCACCAAAGAATAAGAGGGCATTTCGTCCACACATTCAAATATACATTCGAATATTATTTAAGACATCACACATATGAACAAAGAACCACTTACTCTCACAAAGAAATTCATGTGCATTCTATGGCTGTACCATTGGTTTGCCCGTCGTGTATATCTCCAATAATCTAAGCTCGCAAAGTCTAAGGTTTATTAGGTCTTTACGGGTTGTAATTAGGCTAAGAGACAGGTAGGATATATTTTGGGTATAGTGACTAACCCTCCTAACCACTTTAATACACTACACCTAAGTTTGAAACACACACTTTTCATGACCAATTCAAGTAATGCCATGAAACCATATACAACTTGGCCCTTTTTCTTTAAGCACAATTATGTATTCACTAGCCTGAATCATGATGAGTAGGAGGTGTATATATGATTTTTTTTTTTTTTTGTATTTTCTTTGCTTTTCTTTTTCTTGTTTTTTTTTTCTTCAACACTCTCAGTAAATTTAGGTTGCCCGGCTAATGATCTTCCAAAACATATATGCACCTTTGGCCTTTTTATGGTTCCACTCAAAAGTGACCCCAAATCTCGCCTTATTCTTCTAGTAACTTAAGTGCTTTCGGAGGTAAAGGTTCGAAAAGATTTAATTAAGAACAAAACAGGATCGGCTTGTAATGTGGATGCCAAAAATAATTTATAGGCTCAAATGAGCTATCTAAGGATAATTATTGTTATGGTGGCATAGTAGCTCAATGGACAATCAAAGAAACTCCTACATCATCTCCTAGACTCACAAAGCTTACTTATTTCGCTTTGAATAATATACAAGGCAACTTCTAGACAAAAATAGGATAGTACAAAATGTAATCAAAATCTCACATCACACAATGCACATGACCCTAATCGATACGACTCCTTTCCAACTCTCAAATTTAGGCAAGTAATCACAAAGTCAAGAAGTATTAAGCAATAAAGCACTACATGAATAATGAGTCAAGTAACTGAGAGAAAGCGTCACAGGCAGGCGATTCAATCTTTTACGACATCAGTTTTTTCATTAAAACATGTTAGGAAGGTAATTTTCATGCTACGGCCTAACTATGCTAGCATCAAACAGGTCAAAAGGCTTACATGACACTCAATTTCTTCCTTGTGTTTCCTAAAAAATCAAAAATAAAAAAAAAATTATCCGATTCAAGTTACATCCCTTGAAAAAGAACTGATGCCAAAAGAAAAACCAAGAATCCCTCAAGAAAACTGTCCAAGAGATCCATCGTCGGGAAAAATTTAAATTTTTTTTTTTTTTTTTTTTTTTTGAATAAACTACTAAACTAATTCTACTATACTACATTACTAATTCTATTAACTATGCTATTAAAATTAAGAAGCTAGAATCTAAAAATGAGAAGTTACATTACTACTAAGTACTAACATACTACTACTCATCAAAGGAAATTCCTACCCCACACTTAAAAAATAAAGTGTCCTCAATGCACATACAACAAAAATATAAAGCAAGAGGGTGGAAAGAAGGAACTCCCTGGCTAAGCGGACCCATTCGCGTCGTACTCTGAGCCCTCTCCGTCGGACTCCTCATCTACCAATTTTCGAGCCTGCCCTGATCTACAAGACCTCGAACCACATGTGACGCTGCAGATTGTTATCCTGTTCTTGCCTGGTAAAAGTGCTTAACTTTGGACTATTCTTCGGCAGTATTGCCGAGATATCTAGCAACTCAGTCGGTGCAGGCACAATGTCATTAGCTCATTCATAAACTGACACATCCCACTACAGCAATCGCGCTGTTAACAAATTCCCCATAAAAGAACCTCCTGGAGTCATTCTGAAATCTAGTGCGAGTCATCTCATCGAGCATTAACTGACTAATACTAACAGATTTCCCCGTCATAAGAAAATACATCAAACAAACCTTCGCTCTCATGCAATCTGATGAAAGCTCACCTAGCATAATACGATCAAGAACAAAGTTATGCCAGACCTTAGCTATTCTGTTGACGTCAGTCCGGTACATGTCCCTGTGGGTGTCATTTCATTGTGAACGAATCCACTTCGCCATCGAGTTCACCCCACATAATGTCTGACGGATGGCCAACTAATCTGGATTGCGCACGAACTTTTAAAAAAATCGCGGATCATGGTTTGGAGCCCCCAAAAAATCACCATAGAGCTTGATCTTGCAAGTTGATCCACACACCTCGCACATAGGCTTCATCCTTTTGACAATTCCAATTAGCAAATAATTCTTTCACCATGCTCAAATTAGCTGGCTTGGGGCATTCTAACAAATGGTGCATCTTTAACTCTTTTTGCCGGTCCAGAATGGTGGGAAAATGCTACTCCAAAGCTGTAGTGTTGATGCTTATCTCCGAGATATACCGCTCGTATGGTATAAAGGAGTGGTACCATATTTTTGCATCCTCTCTATCTACCTGGAGGGCTAGACGAGGCACATGAGGTTTCTTGGTAGAAGTCAGCCACTTGCTTTCCTTTTCCCGATTTGCTTGAAGCAACCTCACTATGTTTGCGCTTCTTTGTGTATAGGGCAGAAGTAGAAGGCTTTGCAATTGCCTTAGCCTATCGCGAACCTTCACGAGCCATTAGTATAGAAACTAATGAACAACGAATGTCGCGTTAGTTAGAACTTCAAATATCCTCTATGGACAAAAGGTAGGATTAAGACGACCCCACACTTAAGATTCAAGCAACGCTTCGGGTACTCATGACTTCCCTTAGCAACCAACAACGTCCGCACGTAGCATATGACATCATCACATACAATACAATGCATCTCCATACGCTCAGGCCTGTAAAATAATTTTATCATAGTATTCTTGGCCCCAATTCATTACACAAGCAATTATTATACACGACAATTCTATGAAACACCTAAAAAGAAAAAGAAACAATACAGTACACTACAAGTGCACACATATAGGCACACACATACGACCTTCGTGCACGACATCACTCCTTAATACCCCACACTCAAACCTTAGCACCAATAAACAATGCTCGGCTACTCAGACTTCACCGGTAATCAACAATTTTCTTTCAAGAATTTCATCAATCACTTGGTGTGCAATACTTTCATTAAAGCCTTTGAAACCATTGGCAAGTGCCATACCCTCCCGAATTAAACGAGGTGGTGGGACTTTTAGTTTTCCACCCTATAGTCAATTATCAACTCAAGCACTCCATAGCAATTCTTGCACCCAAGTCACAAATAATTCATGTATCGCAAGTATCTTGCAGTACCAAATTACTGACGATAAGAACCAAATATTTCACTACCAGTATTATTTCATCTTGCTTTGATGCTTACCAAGTGACTACCAAGAATTTGAAAAGAAAAGAGAAGGGAGTGAATTATCTATGGAGCACTAGAGAATGAGTGAGAGAGAGACGGCGCTGGAGAGAGAGAGAGAGAGAGAGAGAGAGAGAGAGAGAGAGAGAGAGAGAGAGAGAGAACTGGGCGTGGGGAAAATCGGGGAGAGAGAGAGAATTGAGTAGGGCAGGATTTTGGGATTTAGGGTGTGGTGGGTCGGATTGGGTTTTAGAAGGTGGTGTTTTATCATTAGGTGGGGAGACGGGTTTGGGTCGAGTTGAGGGTAAAAGGGCGGGGAATTTACCTAGGCATCTTGAATAGCGCCTGGCACTGAAGAGGGCGCCGAACTAGTATTTTTTTTTTACTAAATAATAACTAGACGAAAATAAGAAAGTTGGATTGCCTCCCAACAAACGCTTGATTTAACATCGCGGCACGACGAATTACAACATTACAATAGGTTGCTCCCACGAAGAGCCTAATTTAACATCGCGGCACGACTCGAGCTATCCCTTATCAAGGATCCTTCAAGTGCATGGTCGAGATCACTTTGTCTCCCTCAACCATGCTTTGATAATGTTTTAGCCTTTGCCCGTTAACTTTGAACTTGCGGGAGACATCTTCTGATGCAATTTCTACGGCTCCAGCGGGTTGCATCTCTGCCACATGAAATGGTCCTAATCATCTTGATTTTAACTTGTCCGGAAACAACTTCAATCTCGAATTATATAGCAATACCACGTCTCCAGGTTTAAAATTTCGCTCAAGAATATTTTTGTCATGCATCATCTTCATTCTCTCCTTATATAGCATTGTACTCTCAAATGCATGGTAACGGAACTCATCAAGCTCGTGCAACTCTGTGACTCTACTTGTACCCGCAACCTCCATATCGAGATTCAGTTGCCTCAATGCCCACAAAGCTCTATGTTCGAACTCTACAGGTAAGTAACACGCCTTTCCAAACACCAATTTATACGACGACATGCCACTTGGAGTTTTGAATGTGGTACAATAGGCCTAGAGTGCATCATCTAACTTTCTCGCCCAATCCGTTCTTGTAGCATTCATGGTCTTTGTCAAAACACTCTTTATCTCTCTGTTCTAAACCTCCACTTACCACTTGTTTGTGGGTGATATGGGGTGGTAACCTTGTGGCGAACACCCTTTTTTTTAACAACTTTATGAAGGCTCGATTGTAGAAGTGAGTCCCTTCATCACTGATTATTGCCCTTGGAGTGCCAAACCGGGTGAATATATTCTTTCTCAAAAAAATCAATGACCTCCTTTGCTTCATTTATAGGGAGTACAACAACTTCTACCCATTTTGACATATAGTCCACAACTACGAGTATGTACTTGTTGCCATATGAGCTGACAAAAGGCCCTATGAAATCAATTCTCCATACATCAAATGCTTCCACCTCCTGAATTGGGTTCATGCGCATCTCATGCCGGCAGAAAATATTCTGGGTCTCTTGGTGTTCATCACAACCTTTCACATAAAAATGTGCATCTTTGAACAATGTCATCCAGTAAATGCCCGACTCCAACACTTTTGCAGCCTTCCTTACTCCCCCGAATTGGCCACCATATGGGGATGCGTGACAAGCCTGCAAAATAGAAGATTGGTCTATCTCGACGATACATCTTCGGATCATATTATCAATACAAATCCTGAACAGATAAAACTCATCCCAAAAGTACATGCGACAATTACGAAACTTTTTTTTTTTTTGCAGAGAAAAGGTCATAGGGGACAATACCGCTTGCCAGGTAGTTTGCAATGCATACTATGGCGCTACCTCAAGGCTTGTGGCCAATAGTTGTTCATTCGGGAAACTCTCCACAATCTCTCCCACCTCAAACTTCTTTTCTACTCCTTCCAGCCTAGATAAGTGATCAACCACTTGGTTTCCGTTCCCTTTTGGTCACGGATTTCCCAGTCAAATTCTTGCAGTAGTAGCACCCATCGAATGAGGTGCGACTTTGACTCCTTCTTCTCAATTAGGTACTTGAGAGCAGCATGGTTGGTATAAACAATTACCTTTGAGACTATCATGTATGACCTGTATTTGTCAAATGCAAACACCACTGCTAGCATCTCCTTTTCGGTCACTGTGTAATTTAGGTGGGCACCACTCAATGTCCTACTTGCATAGTAGATTGGATGCATGAATTTATCTTTTCGCTGCCCAAGAACTGCTCCTATAGCATAGTTGCTTGCATCACACATCTGCTCAAAAGGTTGCTCCCAGTCAGGTGCCACTATGATTAGTGCAGTAACAAGCCTCTTCTTCAACTACTCAAAAGCTACCCTACGGTTATCTAAAAACACAAAGGGGTGATCTTTTTTAAGCAATTTACACAAAGGGTTAGCAATTTTAGAAAAATCTTTTATAAATCACCTGTAGAAGCCGGCATAACCCAGGAAACTTCTTATGACTTTGACGGAAGTGGGTGGAGGAAACTTCTCAATTACATCAACCTTAGCACAGTCCACCTCAATGCCCTTACTTGACACTAGGTGTCCCAAGACTATACCTTCCTGTACTATGAAATGACATTTTTCCCAGTTCAGTACCATAGTAGACTTTATACACCTCTTCAAAACTCTTTTCAAATTCATAAGGTAATCATCGAATGAGTTCCCCACCACTGATAAGTCATCCATGAGAACCTCCATTATGTCCTTTTCTATATCTATGAAGATGGTCATCATGCTCCTTTGGAATGTGGTGGATGCATTGCATAGGCCAAACGGCATTCTCCGAAAGGCATAGATGCCATACGGACAGGTGAACGGCATTTTCTCTCTATCCTTTAGGGCAATAGAGATCTGGTTATACCCCGAGTATCTATCCAGAAAGCAAAAATGAGACCTCCCCAATCTATCTAACATCTGATCAATGAATGGCAGCGGAAAATGGTCTTTTCGGGTGGCCTTGTTCAATCTTCTGTAATCCATATAGATTCGCCATCCTATGACTGTTTTTATTGAGATCAACTTGTTGTTCTCGTTTTGCACTATAGTACTCCTCCTTTCTTTGGCATACACTGAACTGGGCTGACCTAGTTGCTGTCAGAGATGGGGAAGATGATTACCGCATCTAACTACTTGATCACTTCTTTCTTCACCACTTCTTTTATGAAGAGATTTAGACTTCTTTGAAGTTCTTTGGAAGGTGTATACCCATTTTCTAGTAGAATCTTATGCATACAAAAGGTTGGGTTGATACCCTTATGTCTACAATGGTCCAACCAATTGCTGTCTTGCACTCCTTCAGAACCTGTAAAAGCTATTCTACCTGCACATCTAACAAACCAGATGAGATAATAACAGGTAAGGTCGAGCTAGGACCCAAGAAAGCATACCTGAGGTGAGACGGTAAAGGTTTTAGCTCTAACTGTGGTGGCTCTTCAATTGATGGCTTAGCTGGCGGGGTCTTTCTTTCTTATAAGTATAAAGGCTCAAATTCGAGCTCTCTTTTCCACTACCCTTGGCCTTCAAGGGCCAAAACCCACTGCGCTAAGTCCTCACCATCTACCTCTTCTAAGTTCATGAGGCAGGCTGCTAGGGGGTCTTTTACGTTCAGTGCCTCATCTTTTTCCTCCAGTATTGCATCCACAGCTTCAATCAAAGATCAATTAGCAAACTCAATCAGTCTGCACATAGCTTCTGCACATCGAGTGTTATATCTTCATCGTTTAGTCTCATCTTTATCTCCCCAGTTTCACAATCAATCAGAGCTCTCCCTGTGGCCAAGAATGGCCTTTCCAAAATTATGGGAATCTCTTCATCAACCTGGCAGTCCAGAACGACAAAGTCCGCCGGAAACATATGGCTGACCACCTGCTATGCTGGCCTATATTGTTGATTCTGCTGCCCCCAAGTCTGATTGTCGCTCTCACCACTCCACGAGCACACATATGGATGATTAATGCAGGGTGTGCATAATCCTCCATTTGTCGTGTCAACTATGTGCACTTGCTTTTGGCCTGACTCATTAATCTTTTTGGTTAGGATGCTCAATTGTGTCATCATAGTAGCCATATTCTCAACCATGGAGTTGTTTGGGTCTAGAGCTACTGATTTAACTACAAGAGTGATTGTAGAGTCTCTTGTCATCCATCTTTGAGTTTTGAGCGATTTTATCAAGTAAGACCTTACATTCTCTGAATGATTTGCTCAAAAATGCTCCACCTGCTGAAGCATCAACATCGGCCTTCAAGCTGTTTGCCAATCCCATGTAGAACCTTTGCCCCAACATATGATCAGGAATGCCATGGTGTGGACACTTGACCAACATACCCTAGAACTTCTCCATGTTTCTTGTAGTGTTTCAGCTGGTTTCTGCCTGAAGCTCAATATTTCATCAATTGTTGGGCAGTCTTATTTGGTGGGTAGAACTTTTTCAAATACTACTTGACTAATTCCTCCAAAGTAGTGATAGATTTAATGGGGAGCGAACTAAGCCAAGTCTAGGCCTCTCCAGTCACTGAAAACAGAAACAATAACAGTCTGATTGATTCCGGTATCATATTCGGCTGCTTTTGAGTGACACAAATTGACAGAAAATTTTTAAAGTGCTGTTGTGGATCTTCAATGTAAGACCCAAAGAACAGTCCCTTGTTCTGCAACAGAGGTAGCATGTTGTTTGTGATTTGAAATGACTCTGCTTGTATCTAAGGGACTACACTTGTGGTTGCTAGATTTTTAGCAGTAGGTTGCGACCAATCATACAAGGCTGCGTCTGGCACAAGAGGTGCCACACCATGATTGTTCGGGTCATTCACATTGTTTCGATTATTTTGATTGTTCAAAACGTCACCCCATGTCTAATTCAATTTGTTCTCTCTGGTGCTGTTGTCGTTTGTCTTTCCTATTTGTACGATTTAATGCCTTGAGCGCTTTTTCAAGATCCGATAATGCTTCAAACAATTCACTAGTTCTCGAGGAGTTTCTAAGCACGCACATGTAACACACAAGACTAAAAACATTAGAATTTTAGTGTAATGAAGTTAAAATCTAAACTAAGACTACAAACGTTAGAATTTTAATGTAATGAAGTTAAAATCTAAACTAGGAATCTTAGCAATTCAACTCGTTGTAATTAATAAAATCGTTAAATTCCCCGGCAAGGCGATAATATTTGATCATTCCCAACTATGCCTCCTATGAGGTCTAGCGGTCGTTACAAATATAATCCAGTTTACAAGTCCGGAGTTGAATCCCACAGGAAATTAACCTATTAATCACAACCACTAGTTTCGCAAGAATTCAAGTAATCAACCTTCAGAAATATTAAATATCCATTTGAGTGTTTACTAACTAAGAGAAGAGTAATTAAAATGCAGTAGTTTATAACTAACAGAGCAAATGTTGTAGATAAGATTGAAAGAGTCTAGGGTTATAATTTTCCCTCTTGTCAGAATCCTCCCCGCTACGTTTCCTATAAATTCGCCTAAGTATTCTCTACCGATCGTGAGTACTTTGAGTGTCGTAATTCTCTTCCGAGAAACTACTACAATTTACTAGATGTATTCTTCCGAACTACGCTAGCTGACACTAGTTTACCGCTCACTATGATCGCACCAAGGTTTCGTTATTCCTAATCCCACCTTTAAACCTTTCGTATTGATTCCTCATATATGTTAGGAATGATGTTGTTCAACAACTACCTAAATGTGTACTCTTTTCCAAGCAATACACAAATAAATATTCACAGTCAATTGAGAGCTCTTCAATCAACCACATTGAAAATGCAGTTGAAAAAGTACTGAAAAATCAACGAATAATTTGTATTAAACACAATAGAAAATCATCCTCCAATATGTTCCATTAAACCCTAGATGGGAGAGTGTAGCTACTCATAACCCATACGAACAGTCATGATAATAATTGAAAGCATTAAAATACAGATTAACGAAAAAAGAAAGAGAAAAACTCTTGTGATTCGTTGCTTCCAAGTGTTCTCGTAGCCCTTTTCCTCTCCAATAATGTCTCACCCCTATGAAATAGGTTTACAACTCCTTTTATACATGTTGGGGGTGCGTAGTGTCGAAACTACCAAGTCCTGGCCGAATTCGGACGAAATCCGTCCTTGGGCGTCTCGCTTGGCGCCTGGCCCCAACCTGGACGGCGAACTTTTTCACCTTTGTGCTCTGCTGCCCTTGGCGTTTTGGTTGGTGCCTGGCGCGAACCTGGGCACTAAAGTCATGTTCCTTCCAAATTCTTCCGCTTTTACTTCAATTTGTATGCAAGATTGCAAATCACTTTCAATTGATTTCTTCATATATAAACACCATTATTAAGTTCGAGTCACAAATATTCATACCAAAATTAATAAGATCGAGACATAATACAAAGCAAATTACATGCAAAAATATAAATTTTTAGCTTAATATCATCTTTGCAAACTAGTTGTCGCTTTGTTTTCTCCTTCTGTTTTTTTTGTTGTTGAGGTAATTATTATTCTTGCCAAAATAAGCTGTCCAATATCCATCAGTATAGTGAACATTCTAGGCAATAAGACTATGTTTTTTTTTTAGCTAATAATAAGACTCTATGTTGCCCATCATTCAACGACGGAAAAGAAAACATAACTTAACTGGACTAAATTTTTATATTAAAATATTGATATTATCGTAAAACAAGGACCCTTTTTTTTTTTAATAAGTCACGAAAACCGGAGAATCGATTCGTTAAGTTTTACTTTTACAGTTTAATTTTTTTAAAAAGAAAAACTGAAAAGAGAATATCAAAAGATGGATTAGAAAAGTAAAAGGAAAAAGATTCAGCAAATTAATGAATATTCTATTAAAACCAGACATTGACTTGACTGTATGTTCAAAGTCAAGAGGGCCCTCGTAATAATTAATTTTATAGTATCACCAACATCTTTTCCATTTGATCCCACCACCTCGGCAACTTGGATTTAATTTGTTTACTTCGCTCCAAAGCAAAAGACAATTTGACTTGTCACAAAACTACGTAAGAAAATTGTTGTCATAAAAATTAGAAGCCTTAGTTTTCTTATCAACATTTTGGCCAGGTCACGATCAAGACTTGTAGTAGGATTGGTTTGGGATTCTTTCACCTTTTTATCAGAAATTTTGGATTTGAAACTTATGAATAAGTACTTTTGTATAGAAAACGTTTTTGATAGGTCTAAATGAACTTCCCTACTAAATACTTAGCTAGCGTTTAGACGTAGATTTTATTGAAATTTAAAAAAAAAAAATTAAGTTGTGTTGAGAAATAATTTTTGAAAGTCAAAATTGTGTTTTGACATGTATTTTATTTAGAAAAAAGTTTGATGTTTTGTGAGTAGAAGAAAATTTTCACCCAAAAACTGATCTAAACTAACTTTTAGGAACTTGAATTTTTTTCAATTTTTTTAGATAATCATATTTTATGAACAAACACTATTTTCAAAAAAAAATGCTTTAAAAAAAAAAAAACCAAAATCTATAATCAAACTGGACTTAATATCTCAAGTAGCTTTGCCCTAAAGCAACGGCACGTCTAAGATGTCACTCTTTTTATGAAAAGTAAAACTGTCAAATTGTAGAAAAAAAAAATGTATTTCCAACATTGTCAGAAAGGCACTTATACTAATAACTTGTAATCTTAATATGAAAGTCAATATCAAATGACGTTAGGAACTAGTCCTCTTAGGCCTTCGGTAGGATTTGGTTAATTTAGCAATTATGGGTTTCGATGAGTATAAATCATGGAATTTATTTTTTATAATATGTCGTTAATCTGTTACTAAGTAAGATTAGCAGCGAATTTTGCTATTTAGCTACCGAATTTATTCGTCGCTAATTTCTAATTTTATATTAGTGATATCTTTTGAGGTATCATCTCGCGGTATTATCCTTACTCCTTTGTGCTATTTTATTTGACAGTATTTGATTGGATCATGAACTATTAGTTTTGATGTATCTATTATAAGTATTAATTATAGTTAAAAAAAAAAAATTCTAAGCCGAGTGTCTATCTGAAATAGTCTCTCTATCTCGACGAGATAAATATAATATCTGGTATACACTATCCTCTCTGACCCCATTTGTGAGATTACACTCAATTTGTTATTATAAAAATATATAAAGTTATTGGTTAGAATTAGTTCAATACAGAAAAATAATAATAACATTCAGAATTTGAATAATTCAATGAATTGGAATTCTTGAAAGTTGAAAATTTGAATAAAAATTGGATATAATCAAACATTTGAGAATGTTGCAATAAAAAAAAATGTTTAGTATGTTTGACTACTAGGTACAAGTAGAGTTTGAATAGTACAACTATAAACCATTAGGAATATGTCATGGTACACGATTTGGGTAAAGTTTATTTTTAGCAAATGCCTAATTTCAGATAGACGGCCTAAAGTTAAGCACATACCTAAGCTAAGCCAACTCTTGTGGCTTCTGGTCTTCAGCAGTATTATTTATTAGGGACTAAAACGAAATAAAAATAAGTTGAGGATGTTGCATTTAAATCGGGCCATGACCGTTGGAACTGTCGTTTTAGTCCTTGAGGTTTTTAAAGTTGTGCACGCTGTTCGGTAATTAAACTAAACGAATCATGCCAATGGCATGGGCATCAAATTGGATTTCTTTTAATAATCCTGATTCTTCAGCATTTATTTCTCGTATACCATTTAATTCAAAAAAGGGAACTGTTTTTTTTTACTAAACCATTTGTATTACTTGTCGAGCAAGTTAATATTGCATGTAAAGGCAATCTTTCTCTATAAGCACTGTTTAACTACAAATCAGATCTTCAGACAACCTTTATGCTGGACGAATAAAGAACAATGTAAGTTTGCAGTTCTTGTTTGAGCCGAGAGTTATCAAAAACAGTCTTCTACCTTTATAAAATAGGAGTAAGATTTGTGTACACACTATATTTTTTTAAACCCTAATGATGAGATTATACTGAGTATGTTATTTCTGTCGTTATTGGTCATAATGCAATGTACATAGGAACCATCAAAAATTGTAATGGAATGTATTAAAAAATCCGATCGGGAGAGTTTTCTTTTTTAGTGAGTCTTAAATGATTCAGATCTAACTAATATTGAAACGTAGAAAAGAATGGTGCGTGACCTTTTAAAAAATGAAAATGCTAAGATACTAAGCGATTTTCTAGTGCATGTAGCCACGTTGCTAAACAACTCATTTTGTTCCACTGGAAATTCCGTTTTCTAATTATTTTCATGAGAAGCTCAGTTAATCAGATCCCAACTGACAAACTTGAATTGTAAAGTTGACAAGAAAGAATATGCTTTGCATTTAATATTCTAATTTGTTCAATAACTTAAACATCACGCTGAATATTTTAAACATAAGAATTTGCCCCCATTGTGATTCTCTGATATATTTTTTTTTTCTTTTCTTTTTCTTTGGCTTTTTGCCTTTTGTTTTTCCCTGACGTTTAGTCGATTTCTTTTTTCTTTTTGGGATTTCATTTTAGCAATATGGAAATAAAAAGGAAAAGTTTGTGATATTTGATCTTCAATTAACACTATACTCTATAGCCTCCACTTTTGTTCTTTAAACATAAGTTGGATGAATATGTGTATGCTCTACTCTTCGGGGTCGTTTGGTTACTGGATTATAATTAATTTCGGAATAAAATTTGAGATAGCATTTATAATATAAGCTAATATCAATATAATTTCACATTGGATATGGGTAACAATTCCAGAATTATAATTATGATATTTTAATTCCTAGATAACCCTCTTTGGAACCTAATGATTTGCTACTTTCATATATAATAATGCAATTTTCTTTCTTAAAGGAAGAAAAAAATAAGCATCCCATGAAATACATGCCACGGCTATATAATGCCATTGATCTTAAATCATGCCTTGAGAATAACATGGTCCAACAATTCTATTTATTGCACTCGTTTTCCACGTCAGAACGTTTCTATTTTCACTTTTTTATTTTCTTTTCAAATGAGAGGAACTTCTTCTGTCTTTGTTCATGTTTATATTTTAATATATAATATACTTAACAAAAGGTCCATTACTATAGAATAATTTTGTTCTGATTGCAAAATATTCTTTAAAGTAAAGTATTAATCCAAGAACCTCTATAAAATGATTCATTCATGAATACACCAACCAATCAATCAGCTCCCTCGCATATTTAAAAATTCTACACACAATTTAATATATATAGGATTTTCGTTATATTAGATTTTAATTAACTGTTTGTTCTTGAAAACACATGCATGGGTGTATTTATAATTATTAATTAAATTAAGAAAGTGGAGTAAATAATCAAAAGAGTTTTTAAGTTAAAAATAAAAAATTTCCCATGTGTGTATTAACTTTTAAGAAACGTATAAAAGGGGAATAACATTTCATTATTCTTAATTGAAGATTTTGATTTGAAATCTTAAAGAGTAGTTTAAATCCAAAATATCCTATTTAGAATTGTAAAGCATGCTTGTTACTTTTTTGGTTTATTGTACATCTTATTATTAATATTCGTTGTTCTTAGAATACTTTTTGGTTATTTTCTTCGTTATTGTGTGTGCTTATGAGTTGCACATGTTATATGAAGTGAATGTTTTTGGACTAAAAAATGTTATCTTATGTGTAGGTTAAAGAATACGTTTAAATATTGATAGTGAACGACTGAAAGTATGTAATATCAAACCACAAGTAGTAATTGTTACGTATATGTAAACTTGGAGGAGGTCTATTCATTAAATAATGAAAGTAACTTGAAATCAAGCCTAAATTTTGGCAGCTTTTCTTTTTGGATTTTTTTTCATTATCCTTATATTTCCTTTTTAGAAAATAAAAAGGGGGATTAATTTCATAAAAGTCTTTCTATGTCTCCCTTGTCAAAATCAAATTATGAGAATTAAGCACAATAAAGTGGAAACCTAGCAATTGTCAATATCAAAAATTAAAATAGGTGGCTGTCAGAAATTAAAACTCTAGGGGTCCATCCGTGTTATTATCAAGATTGGACTAATAACACATGAATTGGGCACGAATTTATTTGACACTTACCTATTAGATGATGACATACACAAAATTAAGCTAACGTTTAAATATAAATTTGATTGAAACTTAAAAAAAAAAGAAAAATTGAAATTGCATAAAAAAATAATTTTTGAAAATTAAAATTGTATTTTGACATATATTTTACTTGAAAATAAGTTAAATTTTGATTGGAAAAAAAAAATTTCATCCAAAAAATATTCTAAAAATAATTTTTGAAACTTAAAATTTTTTCTTCAATATAAAGAAAAAAAACCAATCAAATTCCATCGAACAAATAATATTTTCAAAAACTTTTTTTTAAAAAAAAAAAAGAGTCAAAATCTACATCCAAATGGGAGCTAATAATTTGTGTTGGCACTTCGGTAAAGTTCTTTTTTTTCTTTTTCTTTCTCATACGTAACATACAAGAATCACATTTCTTTTGTCCTCTTTTATTGCATGATTGATTTTCTTTTTCCATATAATTGTGAAATATGTGTGTATCTCGATTAATTCTATATAACTCATATTTCCCACAAAGACAAGTCTTAAGTACTGTTGAAGACTGTGTACAGGTGAAATCGAGCTCATGGTGCATCTCCGGCTCCAAAAAAATAAGCCAGGTTCAAGACATGGCGGCAAGGGACCGAAATCGGGTCAAAGTCCCACCGAACCAGAATCGGGGGCATGACGCTTGCCCTCGAGAATATCGAGGTCGTGACCCCGAAATCGATCTTGACCTCGAACGACTTCGAAGAATATTGTCAGAAAATCCAGCAAAGCCAACAGAAAGCCGAAATATCCGTGAGCGGCCGAATATCACGGCGGGGATCCCGGCACGTATCGATAAGGAACCGGCAATCAATGAATCAGAAGATTTTTTACCTTTTATAAAGTTGTACCTAAAATAGGACTCCCCTACTACATCAAGGAAGGTCTGATAGTTCATGAAGTACATTGTAACATGCACTCAAAAGCAATATATTATTATTTTCCCTGTCTTTAGCTCTTGCTCTTTTTCATCAACACCGGTCCTGGTGAGCCCGGCTCGAGAACGGCTATTTCATTAAAGCTGAAACTATTCAACTCGTGTGGTTTGAATTTATTTTATCTGTATTTATGCAATAGCAACTTAATTTATCGCTTTGTATCAAGTTAATCCACGTATTCCTAAAATCACTTACAAATTTAATGGTTATCCGATTTTTAGGGTAAACAGTTTCGCGACCACCATGGGGCTAAGGATAATAGCGGCAATTTGATACAAATTCCCGTAACACACCCTATTTTACACTTGTTCTTTGAAGTTTCTTTGATTCCAGGTTAAAAATCGAAATGTCAAATCCCAGTCTGCCCCTCTAAACATGGACGCTGAGTCCAGCCACCATGACGAGAACAACAATGTAGCACCTGATAACGAGGTGCCCCCAGTCGATCTTGGCGGAGTTCTGGTCATGGACCCTATCGACGCCTGTTCACATGTGGCCATCAACACAAATTTGTCTATCGATCCTGAGAACACCGTGCGCAGGGATGTCCGATCGATTGCCCAGAATACGCACAGCGGTGAAAATGATGGAATCAATTTGCGGGTAATCTTCGAAATATTACAGGCTCTACAGGCAGCAATAGCCTAGTTGCAGAACCAAAGCCGAGTGCAGAGCAGGGTTGAGCCCGAGCCATCCCAGAAAGTCACCCGCAGAAATGACCCAATCATGGAGGGGCCGAATGAAAATAAATCGAGGACCAACCCCGAGATCATAAAGATGCTCGAAGAATTGACAAAACAGATAGAATCGAGGGAGAAGAAAATTGAAGCCAATGACAAGAAGGTGAAAACCTACAACTCCAGAGTCGACCAAATCCCAGGAGCACCTTCGATACTAAAGAGCCTGAATTTCAAGAAGTTTGTTCAAAAACCTTTTCCTCCGAGTGCAGCCCCGAAGCCGACCCAAAAGAAGTTCTGCATGCCCAAGATTCCTAAGTATAACGGAACGACCGACCCAAATAAGCATGTGACTTCCTATACATGCACCATCAAAGGGACAACTTGGAGGATGATCAGATCGAGTCTGTCCTGCTGAAAATTTTTGGGGAAACTCTGTTCAAAAGAGTTATGATACACAACCTACCTCCCAATTCTATTGACTCATTTACTATGCTTGCAACTTCCTTCGTAAAAGCACACGCCGGGGCTATCAAGGTCGAGACCAGGAAGTCAGACCTTTTCAAAGTGAAGCAGAGGGATAATGAGATGCTCAAGGAATTCGTGTCCCGATTTCAAATGGAACGGATGGACTTGCCTTCGGTCAGGGACGACTGAGCCGTTCAAGCCTTTACCCAGGGACTCAATGCTCAAAGCTAGTTGGCTTCAGACCAGTTGCAACAAAATATGGGGGAGTACCCGACTACCCCTTGCGCCGACGTGCATAATCGATATCAATTAAAAATCAGGGTCAAAGACGATCAACTCGGGTCCCCTTCTAGGTCCGTTTACCTTGTCAGAGCCGTCGACAGATTTAGGAGAGACATTAATCGTGAACCAAGGTCAAACAGGGATCGACATCAGCCATACAATGGAGACCGAAGAGGTAGTGGATCTGGGCGAAACCCCATTAAAAGTGAAAAAGGAGTGATCGGGGTCAAAGTAATCGGGGACTCATGAGCAAAAATAGTTTCGACAGTCCCATCGGGCATAAGGAGGCGCCAAGGCTATCGGAGTACAACTTTAACGTCTTGCCGCCACCATCGTATCCGCCATTAGACGCATCAAAGGCACCAAATGGCCTCAACCTCTACAGTCCGATCCAGCCCAAGGGGATCCTAACCTGATGTGCAAATATCATGGCACTCACGGCCACAGAACAGAAGACTGCAGACAATTAAGAGAACAGGTAGCCCTGCTATTCAACAACGGACACTGATCTCATCCAATTTCACACCTCAATTCAAGGTTATGAAAATGATCGATGCAATAATAGTACCCAAGAAGAGTTTTGGTCGAACTCCGCAAGGAGCTATAGATGGCAGTTAGTAGTATATATTATAGCGTGTGAATTTGAATATCTAAATTTACCCTTCCGTAAAAATTTGTTGTTTTAAAGTCTAATTTAAACTACGATTGCAAGTTGAGAAATAAAACTAAGAGGTTGTTTTTATTGTTTCTCAAATGTTGTAAAAAGCCTAGGGCTATGACCTTCACCTAGGTGTTTGTGTAATGGGATATAAACTTTAAAGCTTGTTTTATTGGTCGGGGTGTATTATAGCTTTCAACACTCAATTACCCACTCAATACCTCTCGATCAAAGAGTGATTTTACCAAATTTGGCTTTCTCAACTCCTAATGCGTATTGAACAAAATGGTTGATAAAAAGTTCAAGTCGAGTTATTACTATCTCTAGGTTGAACCCTTTAATTGGGATTATCAATCTCTCGATTAATCCAATTTCTTGTTAACCAAGTTTTCCCAGACTAAGTCTCTCTTTCTCAAGTAAAGACCAAGTCAAATAGGCATGAACTAATATTTGCAACCATTAATTCCACAAATAAAAGCAAGAACAAGGCTAAATAATAAACACTCAACCATAAACAAGCATTAAATTAAACATTCATTAATTTTACACACTATGGCTGGGTCACAACCCTAGTGAAAATCTAGTGACTCATGCTTTAAATGGAATAAATAGAAGAAGAAATGATAATTAAACGCATATTTCAAGATTAAAATGATAAAATCTATATTAAGATAGCTCAAATTATGAGAAACTACTAAAAGAAGTAAAAGGAAACGGCTATTGTAGCAGTTGATGTCAAAAGTTGAACTAAAAATGTGAAACTCGTCTATTTATACAGGGCTGGAAATTTCGAACAAAAATGCTCTTCAGGAGGTTCTACGGCAGCACAATTTCATATGCGGTCCGCACTTTTCTTCAACTTGTCAGGATTGGAAGTTATGCGGCCGCATAATTCTTATCTGCGGCCGCACTACACTCTTTTTGTGGTCCGCAGATTTGTAACTGCAGCCGCATCTTGCTCTTCTGCGGTCTGCACTTTTGCATCTGCGGCCGCACAATTCTTGTGTTGTCCGCACTTCTGGGAGACTTGGAATGCATATTCTCTTAACTTTGCTCCTGGAGCAGCTTTTGCGGCAGCACAATTTATGTGTGTACCGCAATTTGTACCAAACTCTGATGGTTTTTCCTTCATTACCTGGGGCAGCAGATGATATTCTGCGGTCTGCACTTCTGAGCTTTTGTGCCTTTTATGTCCTTGAGTTCAGATTACTCCTTCTTAAATTGGATTTCATCTCTGGAGTTCATCTTCCAATATTCCTGCAATTAAGCACATTTTATTAGTTTTCGGGAATACAATTAAACGCTTTTGGACTAAAACAAAAGCTAAAAGGCGCTAATAAGTAGTCAAATCTCCACTTATCAACTCCCCCAAACTTAAGTTTTTGCTTGTCCTCAAGGAAATAAATTAGTTCTCACCTCCACAAGTTAAGGATCACTCTAGCTAATCAAAAGTGAGTCATTTACATATCAATTGGGACCAACAATTACCCACACCACTTATGAATTATCAACAAGGCAACAAGTTAAACTTTTATACACAAATAGTTCTAATGTGACACTTGAGCATCGACAGTTGACTCTATTCATCAAGAAGTTTCTTTGCTCTCACTTGATGAGTGACTTTGATAGTTTCAAAATTTGTCGACCGCTTCTTTGTCACCAAATCCTTCATAAACATTGCATAACTGCGCATTTTCTCCAAAGCTTTAACTAATGGCATATTTATCGAGAGACTCTTCATCATGTCAATGAACTTTTTGAATTGATCCTCGCCATTTTGCTTGGCGAGCCTTTGAGGATATGGAGGAGGTGGCTTAGGCAATGGTGCCTTAGCCTTTTGCGCTACCGATTCCGGTATGTCAATAACATGATCCTATCCTCTTGAGTATCTTCCATCGTATCATCAATATCAATCCGCACTTCATCATTTGCTCGCACTACATTGGTTGGGATCTCCTCTTCTTCTACCACTTACTCATCATCCACAAGTTACCTTTGACTTGAGGTGGGTGCATTCCCACCTCTTCCACTTCTTGTAGTATTGGCCATGGCATGCCTCGTATTGTTCCCACCCTTCGGGTTCACCACCGTATCACTTGGTAGTGCCCCCTTAGGACGAGAATTTAAAGCTTGAGAGATTTGCCCCATTTGTACTTCTAAGTTGCGAATCGATGTGTTGTGTGAAGCAAGTTGGGCATCGAAATTGGCATTCTTCTCCATCATTTACTTGAACATGTTCTCAATACGGCCCATTTCGTTGTTGGAAGAACTAAGACCATGGGAAGGATAAGGAGGTGGCTTGCTCGGTTGTTGATACATCGGGGGCCTTTGAAAACCCGATCCTCGATTTCCTTGGTTGTTATTCCACCCGCCTTAATTGTTTCCTCCCTAATTACCTTGGTTATTATTGTTATGCCAATTCTCTTGATTATTGCGTCCACTCCAATTGCCTTTATTGTTGTTGTTATTCCAATTGCTTTGATTGTTTTCACCACTCCAATTACCTTGGTTGTGAGAATTCCAATTGCCTTGATTATTTTGAGGTTTCCATTGTTGTTGGCTAGGGCCTTGGTAGTTGTTTCTTTGCCCTTGAAAGTTGTTCACATATTGAACCTCCTCTTCTTGGTCATTGTAAGATTTATCTAGATCAAATCCACTATAATCTTGCACAAAATTATCCACTCTTTGCTGCACTTGTGGACTTCTTATTCTTCTTCTTTTTCACCATCATATTTACCCCCTCCATTGCATTGACTTGCCTCGGGTTTTGCACTTGTCGAAGTTGAGCCTTTGCTAATTGGTTCATGGTGGTTGTCAACTCGGATATGGCTTAACCATGGTCATGCAACTCTTTGTGAAGAAGAATCACATTGGGATCATCTTGTGGAACATTGGCCCGAGATTTCCACGCCGATGAAGTATCCGCCATCTCATCCAAAATATCTCATGTCTCCGCATAAGGCGTAGTCATGAAGTTCCCACTGGCAGGTTGATTCACTACACATTGGTTGGTTGTATTGATCCCCCTATAGAAAGTTTGTTGAATCATGTTCTCAGTCATATAATTGTTTGGGCACTCTTTCACCACTGTTCTATACCTTTCCCATATCTCGTGTAGTGGTTCATTGGACTCTTGCTTGAATGCTAAAATTTCATCCCGAAGAATAGTCATGTGCCCGGGAGAGAAGTACTTAGAAATAAATTTCTCCGCTAGTTCATCCCAAGTATGAATGGAATGATTTGGAAAATGTTCCAACCAATCTAAAGTTTTCCCCCGTAGACAGAAGGGAAAAAGTCTTAGCCTCAAAGCATCCTAAGAGATATTTGTTTGTTTGCTCCCGCAACACGTATCGACGAACCCCTTCAAATGTTTATATGCATTTTGACCCGGTGCACCGGTGAAGAACCCTCGTTGCTCGAGCAAAGTGAGCATCACGTTGGTTATTTGGAAGTTGCCCGCCCTAAAACAGGGAGGGACTATACACTTGCATACCCTTCATTCAGCAGCACCCGGGGTGTGGATCCGCTCGTGGTGGAGGTGGGGGTGGAGCCGGAACATTGTCTTGAGGCGCTCAGCCTCGTCTATTGGCTTGAGGTTCAAGAGCCACCTCATCCATTTGATCATCCTCAACGTCCACTTCCCCCAAAGTTATGTTTCTGAGCTCGTTGTTTGCCATGATTGCACCTACAATAACTCACACATTAGTAACAAGGAAGGAAAAGAAGATATTCCCAAAAATACACCTAAAAATATAACACCGTTTTTAGCTCCCGGCAACGACGTCAAAAATTAATTTTGTCTAATTTCACACCTCAATTCAAGGTTATGAAAACGGTCGATGCAACAATAGTACCCAACAAGAGTGGGGTTCGGATTCTGCAGGGAGATATAGATGGGAGTTAGTAGTATATATCATAGCATGTGAATTTGAATATCTAAATTTACTCTTCCGCAAAATTTGGTTATTTTAAATTCGAATTTAAACTACGATTGCAAGTTGAGAAATAAAACTAGGAGGTTGTTTTTGTTATTTTTCAAATGTTATAAAAAGCCTAGGGTTATGAACTTCACCTAGGTGTTTGCCTAATGGGATATAAACTTTAAAGCTTTTTTTATTGGTCGGGGTGTATTATTGCTATCAACACTTAATTATCTACTCAATATGTCTCGGTCAAAGAGTGATTTTGCCCAATTTGGCTTTCTCGAGTCCTAATGGGTATTGAACAAAACGGTTGATAAAAATCCCAAGTTGGATTATTACTATCTCTAGGTTGAACCCTTAAATTAGAATTATCAATCTCTCGGTTGACCTAATTTCTTGTTAGCCAAGTTTTCCTAGACTAAGTCTCTCTTTCTCAAGTAAAGACCAAGTCAAATAGGCATGAACTAATGTTTGCAACCATTAATTCCAAAAATGAAATCAAGAACAAGGCTAAATAATAAACATCCAGCCATAAACAAGTATTAAATTAAACACCCAATAAGTTTATACACTAGGGTTGGGTCACAATCCTAGGAAAAATCTAGCTACTCATGCTTAAAATGGAAGAAATAGAAGAAGAAGTGATAGTTAAACTCATATTGCAAGATTAAAATGATAAAATCTATGTTTAAGATAGCTCAAATTATGAAAAACTACTAAAAGAAGTAAAAGGAAACGGCTATTGCAGCAGCTGATGTCAAAAGTTGACCTAAAAATATGAAACTCGTCTATTTATACACGACTAAAAATTTCAGACAAAAATGCCCTTCGAGAGGTTCTGCTGCCGCACAATTCCATGTGCAGTCCGCACTTTTCTTCAACTTGTCAGGACTGGAAGTTATGTGGCTGCATAATTCTGATCTGCGATCGCACTACAGTTTTTCTGCGGTCCGCAGATTTGTAACTGCGGCCGCATCTTGCTCTTCTGCGGTCTGCACTTTCGCATCTGCAGCTGCTCAATTCTTCTATGGTCAATACTTCTGGGAGACTTGGAATGCATATTCTCTTAACTTTGCTCATGGCCAGCTTTTGCGGCTGCACAATTCATGTGCACACCGCACTTTAAACCAAACTCTGATGGTTTTTCCTTCATAATCTGTGGCCGCAGATGATATTCTGCGGTTCGCACTTCTGAGATTTTGTGCCTTTTATGTCCTTGAGTTCAGATTACTCTTTTTTGAGTTGGATTTCATCTCGGGAGTTCATCTTCCAATATTCTTGCAATTAAGCACAGTTTAGTTTTCGGGAACACAATTAAACACTTTTGGACTAAAATAAAAGCTAAAAGACGCTAATAAGTAGTCAAAATCCCCACTTATCATATATTTCCGAGAGTTCCAGAGCGATCGAGCCAAGAACCACTTCAGGAACAGAGATTCTAGTAAACAGATCGAGCAGTAGGAACCTCAGCACGTCATTAACATGATCATTGGTGGGGTCGACGTTCCCAGGGGCCGATGCTAAAGCGCACGGACTAGGGATTATTTGCTGGGGGGAACCTTGTCCTTCAACAACAAGGACATTGAGGGGATCATGCAGCCCCACACCGATGCACTGGTAATATCCGTACTTATAAGTAAATCTTGAGTTAAGCGTTTGTTAATTGATCCAGGTAGCTCGGCCAACATCATCAGATCAAGGGTCGTGGAATAGCTCGGCCTACAAGATCAGATCGTGCCTGCAGTCCGAGTCCTAAACTGGTTCAACATGGCATGTGAGACCACCAAAGGGGAGATAACATTACCGGTAAACACCGCCGGGACAGTTCAGGAAACAAAGTCCTATGTGATCGAAGGGGACATAAGGTACAATGCTTTTGTTCAGGAGACCATGGATTCACAACATGAGGGAGATACACTCGACTCTGCACCAGGTGTTGAAGTTCCCGACGTCGGAAGAAATAAAAACAGTTTACGGAGAACAACCAGCCGCAAAAGAGATGTTCACGATCGACGAGGTAGTCCCAATATCCACACTTTCGATGCCGAAGGAGCTGGGTCCAGTCACTGTGGGAGAAACCAAATAGCAACTACTGATGCCGACTCCGTTCCAACCGGAGAAGCAGCAGATGGGCGAGGACGACGACTACGGGGTTCTCAAGTCTTTCATAGCTCCCGATGACTCTGACGCTACCAAATCAACGATCGAGAAACTGGAGCAAGTCGTACTGATCGAACACTTGCCCGATCGAAAGTTAAACCTAGGCACATGATTGAATCTCGAGCTCAGGAAAAAACTCATTCAATTTCTTATAGCTAACGAAGATTGTTTCGCTTGGTCCCACCTTGATATGACACGAACTTCGCCGGAAATAACCACTCACAAGCTAAGCCTGGACCCCAAGTTCCACCCGGTCAAGCAGAAGAGGAGACCCCAGTACGAGGTCAAACATGCTTTCATCAAGGATGAGGTATCTAAACTCCTTAAAATAGGGTCAATCCGAGAGGTTAAATACCCGGACTGGTTAGCAAACACAGCAGTAGTCCCAAAAAAGTGGAACAAATTAAGAATGTGTGTGGACTATAAACACTTGAATAAAACGTGTCCCAAGGACTCTTTCCCTCTTCCTAACATTGATCGCATAATCGATGCAACGGGTCGCCACGAGATCCTCAGTTTTCTCGACACTTATTTCGGGTAAAACCAAATACAGATGGACCCGGGTGATTAGGAAAAAACTTCCTTCATCACCAAGTATGACACCTACTGCTATAACGTGATGCAGTATTGACTAAAAAAACACCGAAAAACCACTTACCAACGCCTAGTAAATCGGATGTTCGAAGAAAAAATAGGAAAATCGATGGAGGATTACATTGACGATAAGTTGGTTAAGTCCCTGCGAGTATAGGACCATTTGAAATATTTGCAGGAAACCTTCAATATATTGAAGAATTACAATATGAAGCTGAACTCGGAGAAATGTGCATTCGAAGTCGAGTCCGGTAAATTCCTCGGATTCATGGTATCTAACCAGGGAATTGAGATCAACCCCGATAAGATCAAGGCTATCGAAGATATCACTGTTGTGGACAACTTGAAGACCGTACAAAGGTTAACCGGACACATAGCCACCTTGGGACGATTTATTTCGAGGACATCCGACAAAAGCCACCGTTTTCTTCTCACTGTTGAGAACAAAAGAACAACTTCTCATGGACCCCGGAGTGCCGACGGGCCTTGGAGGAACTCAAGTGATATCTATCGAGCCCACCGCTGCTTCACACGCCGAAGACAGACGAGCAGCGATACCCGTACTTGGCAGTATCGGAGATAGCGGTAAGTGGAGTTCTGGTCGGGGAAGAGAAAGGTATGCAATTTCTAATTTACTATGTTAGCAGGAATCTTGATGAGGTTGAAACTAGATACCCTCACCTAGAAAAGTTGGTGCTCGCTTTGCTAAGCGCCTCATGGAAGCTAAAACCATACTTTCAATGTCACCCCATATGTGTCATAACCACTTATCTATTAAGGATGGTAATGCATAAACCCGAACTCTCAAGACGGTTGGCCAAATGGGCCGTAGAGATCAGCGGGTACAATATCGAATATCGGTCTCAGACCGCCATTAAATCTCAAATTTTGGCAGACTTTGTAGCCGATTTTACGCTGGCCCTAATACCCGAAGTAGAGAATGAGTTGTTGTTAAGCTCGTGGACTTCTTCGAGAATCTGGACCCTCTTTATGGACGGCGCCTCGAACGCAAAGGGGTCCAAACTCGGAATTGTATTGAAACCACCCGCAGGTAATGTAGTTAGATAATCTATTAGGACTGTAAAATAACTAACAACGAGGCCGAGTATGAGGCCAATATTGAAGGTCCCGAACTGGCCAAAAGCTTGGGAGCAGAGGTGATCGAAGCTAAGTGAGACTCCCTCCTTGTGGTGAACCAAGTTAATAGGACGTTCAAAGTCAGAGAGGAACAAATGCAAAGATACCTGGATAAACTACAGGTAATGTTACATCAGTTTAAAGAGTGGACTCTACAATATGTGCCTCGGGATCAAAACAGCGAGGCTGATGCCCTTTGCTAACTTGGGATCGTCAGTCGATGACGATGAGTTCAACTCGGGGGCGGTCGTATAACTCATGAGATCGATAGTGGAAGAAGGTCACGCCGAGATAAACTCAACAAGCCTAACCTAGGACTAGAGAAACAAATATATAGAATATTTGAAGACCGGAAAACTACCTTCGGACCCTAAGGAATCAGGGATTCTGCGTAAGAAGGCGGCCCAGTTAAGCCTGTCCGAGACGATACACTGTTATGGAGAACGTTAGATGGCCCACTCACAATATGTCTAGGACCCAGAGACACCGAGTATGTTCTGAGGGAAATCCGCGAAGGCACCTGCAGAAATCATTTGGGCGCCGAATCATTAGTTAAGAAATAATCAAAGCCGGCTACTATTGGATCGACATGGAAAAGGACGCGAAGGAGTTTGTACGAAAATGCGACGGATGTCAAAGGCATGCTCCGATGATTCATCAGCCTGGGGAGCTGCTACATTCAGTCTTGTCGCCCTAGCCGTTCATGAAATGGGGAATGGACATCGTCGGCCCCCTTCCATGGTCACCCAGTAAGGCTCAATTTATATTGTTTATGACTGACTATTTTTCTAAATGGGTGAAAGCCCAGGAGTTTGAGAAATTCAGGGAGAAGGAAGTCATTAATTTCATCTGGGACCATATAATATGTCAGTTCAGAATGCCGGTCGAGATCGTGTGCGACAATGGAAGCAGTTCATCGGCAGCAAAATAAGCAAGTTTCTCGAAGATCATAAGATCAAAAGAATCATGTCAACACCGTATCACCCTAGTGGGAACGGGCAAGCGGAGTCCACGAACAAAACCATACTCCAAAACCTCAGCCAAAAGATTGACGACGCCAAAGGAAAATGGAAAGAAATCTTGCCGGAAGTCCTATGAGCTTACCGTACGACCTCGAAGTCCAGTACCAAGGCCACCCCATTTTTGTTGGTTTACGGTGCCAAAGCTCTAATACCGATCGAAATCGAAGAACCGAGTCTCAGGTTCCGATATGCAATCGAAGAATCAAACAATGAGACCATGAATACGAGCCTGAAATTTTTAGATGAAAGGCGCAAAGCCGCCCTCGTCCGGATGGCCTCCCAAAAATAACAGATCGAGAGGTATTACAATCGAAGAGCCAACCTTCGACACTTCAATGTTGGGGACTTAGTATTGAGGAAGGTCACATTAAACACCAGGAAACCAAACAAAGGGAAGCTGGGACCGAACTAGGAAGGTCCATATCAAATTATCGAGATCACTGGAAAAGGGTCGTACAAACTCGGAGCAATGAACGGTGAGCGACTACCGAACAAACTGAACATATCTCACTTGAAATGATATTACTGCTAAGGTACGACCCCATTTACTTTTTTTATTTATTTACATTTTGGACTAACCCTTCCAGGTAACCGTCAAAGAATGATACAATATTTAGGCCTGAAAGCACGCGTTGCACTCTTTTTTCCTTGAACATGTTTTGTCCCAAATGGGTTTTTCGGCAAGGTTTTAATGATGCAACAGTGGATCGTGCTAACTATCGAAGACCGGTTGTCAACAGTATCCGAGGCTTCTCTATAACCGACCTCGAAGTCGGGGATAATGAAGCCCGGGGGCACAAAGCATATTTGGAAGTGCCCGAACTATAAAGGCTACGGCCACCCCCCATTCGGGGATGGTTATCTCGGTTAAGCCCGGATGACTCGGGGTAACAAGCCCATTAGCAACACCCAAACTAGAAAGGCTACGGCTGTCTTAAAATGCCTCAGAGACGTCCAAGACCCGTAACAAAAAAAAACAAGGCCTTCAAAATTTCTAAACTGGTTCAAAAGGCTACCTCGGCAAAATGTAACCTGAAAAATTCTAAATATATTAGGGAAAGCTTCAGTCATACCGAGCCCCCCCACGAGTGTTAAACAAATAATATCAAGAGCAAGGCCTATTCAAACCTCCGAGAAAGGCCTAATTATTATGTGCTAAGGCATTCTTCAAAATCATAAAGAAAAAAACAAAAAGAAACAAGCTTAAAAATTGTTGAAGGGAAAAAGAGACTTTTATATATATATATATATATATAAAGAAATTTACAAAGGTCAAACGGCCTCGACAAAAAGGTACAAAAGTACAAAAACAAGAAAAAAACAACAAGGCATTTAAACGGCATGGTCTCCCCCGGATCCCGCCTCATCACCTGGACCATCAGAGTCTTCTCCGTCCCCGAATTTGCCCGAACCCTCGTAGTCTTCTTCATCCTTGGTCGACAAATCAAAACCCCGAGCATGAACTTCGCGGGGGCCTCCCTTCGGGACTTCCACTTTATGTATTTGACAATATCTTTCAGGCGGTCCTGGGCTGCCTCGGCATCGTCTTTATATTGGGCCACCATCTCATCGGCATCGGCTTTGGTTACTTCAACCACCGACTTGGCTGCTTTAAGCTCCTTGGTAAGAGTCTCTCGATCGGCAACAGCCGAGCTTAGCTGAAACTGGAGCTCCTCAATTTTTTGGAACCGTGTTTCAGCCTTCTCCCTCGTCACTCGAAGTTGGGCCTCCGCCGAGGTCAACTGCCTCCCGGCAGTCTCCTTTTCCGAGCCCAGGCGGTCTATCCTGCCTCTCCACTCTTTGGCCTCGACTACATTCATCTCAGCTCGGAGTTGGTCGATCCGATCAATCTTTTGTTGGACCTGCGGGTTCCAACCATTAGTCATCATGTCTAGCTCATCGTCACTAACTTCAAAGATTTTTACCTGTTCAACCACGCTGGTGTGTTCTTTCCAAGCTGCTTCTAACTCAGCTCGAAGCCTCTTATCCTCTCCTTCACGCTGCTCGCTGAGAAGTTTGTACGTGTCTCTCTTCTCAGTAAGCTCTCTGACTTCGGCTTCGAGTTTGTTCAGCTCATCTTGATACCCGAGGAAAATTTTGTGGTGTAAGTACTAAGGCTAACAGATACGAAGAAAAATATTAGGATGAATTAGTTCAAGTACAAGAGGAGAAATTGAAATCATCAAGAGTTATCTAGAGTTACCCGGTTTAGCGCCTGTTGTGCTTTGTTGAACAGGCAGGGCGCATCTACCTCGTTCATTTTGGCCTGATCTTCTTTGGTCACCAGGCACCGGAGATAATTTGCCACCCCTACGACGGCAGAAAGAACCTGGGCATCCTCCAGAACGGTGATCATAATGGACCGCTTCCGATCAGGATCCACACCCTTGTTTACTGAGTGTAATAACGGTGATCATACTGGTTCATCAACGGCCACACGTGGAACGGTCTCCTCGGCCTCAGTAGCTGGCTGTGAAGTAGAAGGAGCTTCTTTCTGGAGAACGGTTTTGGAAGTCTTTGCCATTTCTTTAGAAAATGAAAATGGAGGGAAATCTGAGAAAGGTGAAGAAAGAAAGGAAGTTAAAGGATTAGACTTGTTGGCTTGAGATGAAGATGGGTAAAAATTCTTGCAAGAGACCTCGAATAACCGGGGTAAAAGTGCTAAAGAGTATTGCAATCTCAAAGGTACGAGGGTGGAAGGTTTGAATGTAAAGTTAAAATGAACAAAGGAGGGGGTATTTATAGTAGTTCAGCAGCGTTTCCCATCCAAGGACGGCCGACCGGCGGCTGACATGCATTTAATACCATTATGACTAGACTGACGAGACGTTTCGGATGTTTGTCGTTTCTGTCATGATGTGTCGAAGTAAGAATGGGAAGCTCATGTCGTTTCTCGTCGTTTACTCTCCGAAAAACGAGGGGACTATCTGTATACGGGTGAAATCAATCTTAGGGTGCATCCCGGCCTCCGACAAAATAAGCCAGGTTCGAGACATGGCGGCAAGGGACCGAAATCAGGGCAAAGTCCCACTTAACCAGAACCCAGGGCATGACGCCTACCCTCGAGAATATCGAGGCCATGATCCCGGAATCGATCTTCACCTCGAACAACTTCGAAGACAATGTCAGACGATCCAGCAAAGTCAACAGAAAGCCGAAATATCTGTGACCGGCCAAATATCACTGCGAGGATCTCGGCACGTATCGATAAGGAACTGGCAATCAGTGATACAGAATATTTTTTTTACCTTTTATAGAGTTGTACCTAAAATAGGACTCCCCTACTATATAAAGGAAGGTCTGATAGTTCATGAAATACATTGTAACACGCACTCAAAAGCAATATTATTTCCTCTGTATTTAGCTCTTGCTCTTTTTCATCAACACTGATCATGGTGAGCCCCACTCGAGAACGACTATTTCATTAAGGCTGAAACTATTCAACTCATGTGGTTTGAATTTATTTTATCTGTGTTTATTCAACAGTAACTTAATTTATCGCTCAAGTTAATCCGCGTATTCTTAAAATCACTTACAAATTTAATTGTTATATGATTTTGAAGGTAAACAAATACCATTTTAAATACTACTAATAATATTGCTTGTTATATTATATATTTTAATGTATGTATGAATATAATCTCTACTATGAATCAAAAAACTTTTTCAATGAATATTAGAAGTAGTTATTTTTTCACATTTTCAGAAACGGGTGTAGATGCACTTTGATATAAACCGGCGGATAAGTATTCATTGTTTATGTAATATCGTGTGAGAAAACATATGCTAATTACGAAAAGAGTTTAACTATTATCCATCGGCAAAATAAGGAAAATTTTCACTATCAAATCATCTTTACGTGTTGCGCATATATAACCTTATATTTTCCAAGATTACAAATTCACTTTTTTGTGAATATTACAACTAAATATTTTTTGAATGATCTACACTTCCTTCTATATATATAAAAATTTAACTCTTATCCATCCTCAGTAGACGTTAGAATTATCTTCCTCGAAGGGGACAAGTTTGGTGACTTTGGCAGTAATAGCAAAATATTTAAATAGCAGAATATCGTTATCTCTCCAATTTATTATGAGTATCCCCAAAACTTTTGAAGAATTATTAAATTCACCACAAACAAAACAGTGGATTTCACATCAATTTGCCTGTGGGGAAATCTTCACACGTCATTTGATACCTGTGCTACGAAATTGATTTGTCGTTGTTTAATTTTTTAATTATGTAATTACTTAAGTTTTCCTACTATATAATCATAGGTTTTCATTGTAAAGTTGACATCTTATTATATTTCAGCAGACATAAAATAATGTCACTGGAGAGATAACATAAGATTAATCATTCAACTCTGATTCTTGAAACTCAAATTACAATTAGAAACTCTAGTGAGATTTACTATTAAATTTTTAAAGCCCTATGGTTATTAAATACAAAAGTTAAAATGTTGCGTATTTGCGCATGATTAAATATAACATAAAAACGATTTGTGAGCTCGAGACGCAACTGAAAACATTTACTTTGTCTCTTTTAATTTATGTGTTTTCTTTCTTTTTCAGTTTATTTTAAGAAGAATTACTCTTTTAATATTTACTATTTTTTTTATTTTCAACATTCCATTTCACCCCCTTATTTTAATGATATGGCATACTTAAACTACAAGAATTAAAGAGCATTTATGGTACGTTATAAACGACTTTAGTTTAAAACTATAAGATTAAAAAGTCTTATTTAATAGGTTATGAAATTGCACATACTTAATAAAAGATAAAGTAAAAAGGATATTCATAAACTAACAAAAAATCAATTGTTAACCGAGCCAGAAGTGGTTTTTCTCTCGTACCTTCTCATTCAAACCAGGAAAGGGTCGTTTATGCAAATTCAATTAATTATTTCAAAATAATATTTGACAATCTAGAAATACAAGAGTCATTTATTATTCCTTTCATTTTTCAAGCCTACCTTTAAATAGAGATCAAGGGTAATCGATACATACTCGTATGGTTAAGTGAACAAAATATATTGTATACGGGTAAAATCGGGCCCATAGGACGCCTCGAGTTCCATTAAGGTAAATTGAGCGAGAGACGTGATGATAAGGAATCTGAATCGAGGCAAGGGTCATATCGAGCCAGGGTCCGGGGGCACAACGCCCGCCCTGGGGAACATCGGTGCCATGACCCCGGGATCGATCCAAATCCCAATTGACTTCAGAGAGCAGTATAGGGCAACCGAGCACGATTAACAGAAGGCCATCATATCCGTGACCAATCATGTATCACAGCGTGAATCTCAGCACGTACCGGCGCAAATCCGGTGATTAGTTAAACGGAAGATTTTTACCTTTTATGGAATTGTACCTAGGGTAGGACTCCCCTACTATATAAAGGGGGTCTGGTTATTCATTAAGAACATTATAACACGCATATCAAGGCAATATACTATTATTTTCTCTGTTATCCAAAGTTCTTATTCTTGTTCATCAGTGCTTGGTCATTGTGAGTCCGGGATCGAAGGCGGATGTTTTATTAAGGCTGTTGTTAAGTCCGGAATCACCCTCTTCAAGTGGTTTGATAATTTATTACTTTCTTTATTCGTTTAATCTAACGCAATTTATCGTTTGTATCTAATTAATCCACGTATTCTTAAAACCACAAACAAATTTAATTGTCCGTTTATTAGGGTAAACAGTTTGGTGCCCACCGTGGGCCTAAGCATAATATTGCAATTTGATACAAATTTTCATAACATACCCTATTTTTCACTTATTCTTTTAATTCTTTAATTTTAGGTCAAAACTTAAAATGGCGAACTCCCAATCGACCCCTTTGAACGTGGATGTTGAGTCTGGAAACCATGGCAAGAACACTAATGTGGTACCCAGTAACGAGGCGCCCCTTGTCGACCCCAAAGGAGTTCCGGCCGTGGACCTGATCGACGCTAACTCGCATGTGGCCATCAATGCAAACTTGCCCACCGATCCTGAGAATAGCATCCATAAGGGAGTCCGATCGGCAGCCCAAAATACACACGATGGCGAAGGTAATGGGATCAACTTGCGAGTATTCTTCGAAATGTCGCAGGTTCAACAAGCAGCAATAGCCCAGTTGCAGAACCAGAGCCGTGCCCCTAGTAGAGTCGAGCCCGAACCATCCCGGAAAAATGCTCGAAGAAATGAACTAATTTTAGAAACGCCGAGTAAAGCTGAACTAAGGACAAACCCCGAGATTATAAAGATTCTTGAGGAACTGATGAAACGGGTGGAATCGGGAGAAAAGAAAATCGAAGCCAATAAGAAAAAAGTAGAAACCCACAATTCCAAGGTCGACCAAATCCCAGGAACATCACCGATATTGAAGGGCCTGGATTCCAAGAAATTTGTTCAAAAACCTTTCCCTCCGAGCGCAACTCCTAAGTCGATCCCAAAAAAGCTTCGCATGCCCGAAATTCCTAAGTACAATGGAACAACTGACCCAAATGAACATGTGACCTCCTACACGTGCGCCATCAAGGGGAATGACGGAAGATGACGAGATCGAGTCCGTCCTACCGAAAAAGTTTGGAGAGACCTTGTCAAAAGAAGCTATGATATGGTATCACAAGTTACCCCCTAATTATATTGACTCGTTTGCTATGCCTGCAGACGCCTTCGTGAAAGCACACGCCGGGGCCGTCAAGGTCAAGACCAAGAAGTCAGACATTTTCAAAAAAGTGAAGCAAAGAGATAATGTGTCCCGGTTTCAAATGGAACGAATGAACCTGCCTCCGGTCTCGGACGATTGGGCCGTTCAAGCATTCACCTAAGGAATCAATGCTCGAAGCTCATTAGCTTCACAACAGTTGAAGCAAAATCCAATGGAATATCTGGTGGTAACTTGGCCGACGTCCATAACCGGTAAGAATAAAAAATCAGGGTCGAATATGATCAGCTTCGGGCCCTTTCCGGGTCCGTTTATCCCATCATAGCTAGTGACGGCTCCAAAAGAGGCATTGATCGTGAACCAGGATCAAATAGAGACCGGTATCAACCATACAATAGAGATCAAATAGGTAATGGGCCTGGACGAAATCTTGTGAGAAGTGAAAGGGGAAGCGACTGAGGCCAACATAACCGGGGACTCATGAGCAAAAGTGGCTTTGACAGGCCCATCGGTCCTACGGAAGTGTCGAGGTTATCGAAGTACAACTTCAACGTCGATGTTGCTGCCATCATATCTGCCATCGAACGCATCAAAGACAAAAAGTGGCCTCGACCTGTATAGTCTGATCCTGCCCAAAGGGACCCCAACCTAATGTGTAAATATCATGGCACTCACGACCACAGAATTGAACACTACCGACAACCGAGAGAGGAAGTAGCCCGGTTATTCAACAAATGACATCTCCGACAATTCCTGAGCGATAAGCGTAAAATCATTTCAGGAATAGGGATCCAATAAGCAGATCGAGCAGGAGGAACCCAGCATGTCATTAACATGATCATCGGTGGGGTCGACGTCCCCCAGGGGCCGATCTTAAAATGCACCAAAATGTCCATCACAAGGGAAACATAGACTCGAGATTACGTGCCAAAAGGAACCGTATCATTCAACGAGGACCCTAAAGGTCTTGTGCAACCGCATAATGATGCACGGGTAATATTTGTACTCATAAATAAATCTCGGGTTAAGCGTGTGTTAATTGATCCAAGTAGCTCGGCAATATCATAAGATCGAGGGTCGTAAAATAGCTGAGTCTATGAGACCAAATTGTGCTTGCAGTCCGAGTTCTAAAAGGATTCAACATGGCATGTGAGACCATTAAAGGAGAGATAACCCTACCGGTGAACACCGCCAGAACTGTTCAGGAAATAAAGTTCTACGTGATCGAAGGAGAAAGGAGACACAATGCTCTATTCGGGAGGCCATGGATTCACAACATGAGGGCGGTGCCCTCGACACTACACCAGGTGTTGAAATTCCCAACACCAGAAGGGATTAAAACAATATACGGAGAACAACCGGCCACAAAGAAGATGTTCACAGTTGTTGAGGTGGTCCCGATATCCGCACACTCGACATCAAAGAACCCGAGTTCGATCACCAAGGAAGAAACCAAAGAGCAATCACCGATACCGGTCTTGACCGAGCTGAAAAAGCAGGGGACGGGCGAGGATAACGACTACAGAGTTCCCAGGTCATTCATAGCCCCTGACGATATCGATGCCACCAAATCAACGCTCAAGGAGCTGGAGCAAGTCATATTGATCAAGCACCTGCCCGATTGGAAGGTATACCTTTGCACAGGGTTAAGTCCCGAGATCAAGAAAAAACTCATTGAATTTATTATAGCTAACATAGATTGTTTTGCCTGGTCCCACCCAGACATGACAGAGATCCCGCCAGAAATAACTATTCACAAGCTGAGCTTGGATCCGAAGTTTCACCCGGTCAAACAGAAAAGGAGGCCTCAGTCCGAAGTAAAGCATCCATTCATCAAAGACGAGGTATTTAAACTCCTTAAAATAGGATCCATTCAAGAAGTTAAGTATCCATATTGGTTAGCAAACATAGTACTAATCCCGAAAAAGGGGAATAAATTAAGAATGTGTGTAGACTATAAAGACTTGAACAAGGCATGCCCCAAGGACTCTTTTCCCTTGCCCCACATCGATCGCATGATCGATACAACGGCCGGCCACGAGATCCTCAGCTTTCTCGATGCCTATTCCGGGTACAACCAAATTTGGATGGACTTGGAAAGAGAAAATATACTTCATCACTAAATGCGGCACCTACTGTTATAACGTAATGCCATTCGGACAAAAAACGTCGATGCCACTTACCAACGCCTAGTAAATCGGATGTTCGAAAAACAAATAGGAAAATCAATGGAGGTTTATATTGAGGAAATGTTAGTTAAGTCACTGCAAGCAGAGGATCATTTGGAACATTTGCAGGAAACCTTCAACATATTGAGGAAATACAATATGAAACTGAACCCGAAAAACTGCGCATTCGGAGTCGGGTCAGAGAAATTCCTCGAATTCATGGTGTCCAACCGAGGAATCGAGATCAATCCCAATAAGATCAATGCCACAGAGGACAATACCATGGTGGACAATGTTAAGGCCCATCAAAGGTTAATTGGTTGCATAGCTGCCTTGGGTCGATTTATTTCAAGGTCCTCCAACAAGAGCCATCATTTCTTCTCGTTATTGAAGAAGAAAAAATAACTTCTCATGGACCCCGAAGTGCCAACAAGCCTTGAAGGAACTCAAGTGGGAATTTTCGAGCCTGCCTTTGCTTCATACTCCGAAGGAAGACGAGCAGTTGTACCTGTGCTTAGCGGTATCCGAGATAGCGGTAAGTGGAGACCTGGTCCGGAAAGAGGAATGTACGCAATTCCCTATCTATTACGTTAGCAGGACTCTAGGCAAGGCCGAAACTAGGTATCCTCACCTAGAAAAATTGGCGCTCGCTTTGCTATGCGCCTCTAGGAAGTTAAAACGGTATTTTTAGTGCCATCCCATATGTGTCGTGACTACTTACCCGTTGAGAAACATAATACATAAACCTGATATCTTGAGACGATAGGCCAAATGGGTAGTGGAAAGCAGCGGATATGTTATCGAATATCAACCCCGAACCGCCATAAAATCTCAATATTTTGGTGGACTTCGTGATCGACTTCACACCGGCCCTAATACCCGAGGTTGAAAGGGAATTGTTGTAGAACTCGGGGACTTCCTGAAGGATATGGACCCTCTTTACGGACGGTGCCTCGAAGGCAAAGGGTCCAGACATGGCATCGTGTTGAAGCCACCGACGAGTAATATAGTTAGGCAATCTATGAAAACTGTAAAATTGACTAACAACGAGGTCGAGTATGAGGCCACGATTGTAGGTCTTGAACTACTTAAAAGCTTGAGGGCCGAGGTGATCGAAGCTAAGTGCGATTCCCTCATTGTGGTGAACCAAGTCAATGGAACGTTCGAAGTCAAAGAGGAACGAATGCGAAGGTACCTGGATAAACTATAGGTAATGCTACATCGGTTCAAGGAGTGGACCCTGCAACATGTGCCTAGGGATCAAAACAGCGAAGCCGATGCTTTTGCTTACTTGGGATCGTTGGTTGGTGACGATGAGTTCAGCTCGGGAACGGTCGTACAACTCATGAAATCGGTGGTGAAAGAAGGCCACGCCAAGATAAACTTGACAAGCTTAACCTAGGACTGGAGAAACAAGTATATAGATTACCTGAAGAAGGGGAAGCTGCCCTCGGATCCCAAAGAATCGAGAGCTCTGCGCACAAAGGCGGCCAGGTTCAGCCTGTCCGAAGAGAACACCCTATTCAGGAGAACGTTAGATGGCCCACTCGCCATATGTCTAGGACCGGGAGATATCGAATATGTCTTGAGGGAAGTTCACGAAGGCACCTGCGGGAACCATTCGGATGCCGAATCGTTGGTTCATAAGATAATCAGAGTCTTCTACTACTGGATAAACATGGATAAAGATGCGAAGGAGTTCATGCAAAAATATGACAGATGTCAGAGGCACGCATCGATGATGCTTGGGGAGCTACTGCATTTGGTCTTGTCACCCTAGCCATTCATGAAATGGGCAATGGACATCGTCGGTCCCCTGCCACAGGCACCAGGTAAGGCCCGATTTATATTATTTATGACTGACTATTTTTCTAAATGGGTGGAAGCCCAGGCATGTGAGAAAATCAGGGAGAAAGAAGTTGATGATTTTATTTGGGACCACATAATATGCCACTTCAAAATGCCGACCGAGATTATTTGCGACAATGAAGAGCACTTCATCGGCAGTAAGGTGAGCAAATTTTTCGAGGACCATAAGATCAAAAGGATACTATCAACACCCTATCATCCTAGTGGGAACGGGCAGGTGGAGTCTATAAACAAGATCATACTCCAAAACCTCAAGAAGAGATTGACCGACGCCAAAGGAAAATGGAAGGAAATTTTGTCTGAAGTCCTGTGGGCATATCGTACGATCTCAAAATCTGGTACCAGGGCCACCCCATTCTCCCACTGGTCTACGATGCCGAAGCGCTAATACCGGTCGAAGTAGGAGAATCGAGTTTCAGGTTCCGATATGTGACCGAAGAGTCAAACGATGGGCTATGAGCACGAGCCTGGAACTATTGGACGAGAAGCGCGAGGCCGCCCTCGTCCGATTGGCTGCTTAAAATCAATGGATCGAAAGGTATTACAACCGGAGAGCCAACCTCTGACACTTCAATATCGGGAATTTGGTGTTAAGAAAGGTGACACTGAACACTCGGAACCCGAACGAAGGGAAGTAGGGACCTAATTGGGAAGGTCCATATCGAATTATTGAGTTTACCAGCAAAAGATCATACAAACTCGAAGCAGGGAATGGTGAGCGACTACCAAACAACTGGAACGTAACCCACTTGAAATGATACTACTGCTAAGGTACGATCCCATCCATTCTTTTCTTTACATATATTACGACTGGACTAACACTTGCAGGTAACAGCCAAAGAATGATGCAGCTATTAGGCTCGAAAGCACGTGCACTCTTTTTCCCTTAAACTGGTTTTGTCCCAAATGGGTTTTCCGGCAAGGTTTTTAATGAGGCAACAGTAGATCGTGCTAACTTAGAATTGAAGACCGGTTACGAACCGGAGTCGAGGGTCGCATCAACAGTATCCGAGCCCTCTCAATGATAGACCTCAAATACTTGGGGCCATCACCCCCGGATAATGATTTTAGCAAGGAAGGAAACTTTGTGCTTGAACAGTCTAGGCTCGGTAGATAGGATTTATTATAAGGGCCAAACAGTCAAATAAATCGTGCCCACATAGACCACTTAAGCCATAACACGACGTTTGTACACATTTGAAATCTTGTATGTTGCGCACATAAATAAAAAAAAGTTTCTACCTTGCAGATACATATTTTGTCCCTTAAGACTATTACATTTTGCACCTTAACGATAGATATTGAGCCCAAGGGCCGCCTCCATCCGAATCCAAGGGATCACCCCCACTCGGGGACTGTCATCCTAGGCAAGCCCGGACGGTTCGGGTATCGAAGCCCGAGGGCACAAAGCTTATTAGGCAATACCCGAACTTAAAAGGCTACGGCCATCCCAGAAATGGCTTGGAGACGTCTAAATTCCGTAATCAAAACATAAGGCCTTCAAAATGAACAAAAATACGAAAATAAAAGAAAAATATCTAAGGCACCTAAGCCTGATCTCCACCGGAGCCAGCCTCGTCACGGGGGCCATCAGGGTTGCCCTCGGTTTCGCCAGAGCCCTCAGAGCCTTCCTTGTCCTCGGGGTCAGCTAGCTTCTTGGCCTCGACCTTGAGTCTTTTAGCATCATCGATCTCGGCCTACAGATCGAAACCTTGGGCATAGACCTCCTCGAGAGCCTCTCTTCGGGACTGCCACTTCACGTACTCAATAGTGACTTTCAGGCGGTCCTGGGCTGCCTCCACATCAATTCTGTACTGAGCTACCATCTCTTCAGCATCAGCCTTGGTTATTTCCGTCAGTGACTTGGCTATTTTAAGCTCATTGCCTAGGGAATCCCATTCAGTGATGGTTGAGTCCAGTTGAGACTGGAGGTATTCGATTTTTTGGTCCCGGGCCTCGGTTTTCTCCCTCATCACTCGAAGTTGAACCTCCATCGAGGCCAGCTGCTCATGGGCAGCCTCCTTTTCCGAAGCCAATCGCTCCATTTTTCCCTTCCACTCTTTGGCTATGGCCTTGACCTCGTCCATCTCGGCTCGAAGTTGGTCGATCCGGTCAACCTTGTGCTGAACTTGCGGGTTTTGACCGTTAGTCTCCATGTCTAACTCGTCATCGTGAACTTCAAAGAAATTTACCCGCTCCACCAGGTCGGCATGTTCCTCCTGAGCTACGTCCAACTCAACCCGGCGATTCTTGACTACTTCTTCGCGTTGCTCGCTGAGAAGCTTATACATGTCCCTCTTCTCAGCAAGCTCCTTGACCTCAACCTCGAGCCGGTTAACCTAAGCCCGATACCGAAGAAAGGCTTCATGATGGAGTACCAAGGCCTGCAAAGATATGAAAAGGAAAGGGAATAAAAGATATCAAAGACTAAATTTGAAGACAAAAAAGTAATGACACCTTACCCGGTTCAGCACCTGCTGTACTTCGTTGAACAAGCACAGCGCATCCACCTCGTTCATTTTCGCTTGATCTTCTTCAGTTACCAGGCACTGGAGGTAGCTAGCTACTCCAACAGGGGCGAAAATAACCCGGGTATCCTCCTGGACGGTGATGATAACTGACTGCTTCCGGCCGAGATCCATGCTCGGGGAGGGGAATCGGTTGATCAACTTAGGGCTCGAGTTCGGCCCACCGACCTCATAGGATGGGATTTTCTTTGAAACCTCTAAATCACCCAACCCTAAGAAGTCTTCTAGAGCGGTTTAGTCCACACCATCAAAAAGAAACGGAGGGGATCGTCCGGACCATGAGCCCTTTCGTTGGATTGCTCTTTCCTCTCTCGGGCTTTATCGAACATGGACTCTGTAAACAAAGGCGATCCCGATATTTTAATAACACCGATCACGGCGGAGCCGGCATCTCGAGAGGTCTCGGCCCTCACTTCTGCACCTGTCTCCTGAACCTTAGGGGGATTAGCCTTTGTTGTTTCTCCCTTAGCTGCCACTCGCCCTTTGGGAATGGACGGCTCTAAGGCCACAAAAAGATCATCCTCCTCAAACTCGTCCCTGAGCTGGTAAAGCAAGTCTAAGTCAGGCACTCGGGAGTTGGAACTGTCCTTTGGCTTACAAGAAAACCTTCTCTTTGGTTTCTTTTTCTCTGAGCTTAGAGAACTCGGAGCCCTCCTTCTTTTCTTCTCTCCTACTGCGGCCCCGGGCTGCCTCGAAGTAGAAGGATCAACAGGCAGGTTTGTTCACCTCCTACTAAAGGCCTAAGCTCAATGATCTTAGGCAATCCTGCAAAACGAGAAGAGAAGGAATGAGAACATAGCGCTGAAAAGGGAGCCTAGTGCTACTTATTCAGGAAAAGAAAATCCTACCATGGGAACGGGCCTCCCAGCGGCCCTTCGAGAGCTTGCGCAACGAGCGCTCCGCATAAGGCATCTGCGAACAAATGCCCTCGATCCACTCCTTGAGACGAAGAATTTCCTTTGGGACTTAAGCGAGGGCTGTACCACAGCAAATACCGATGGGGAAAGGGGAGGTAAAACGTAAAATCGACATCTAAAAGAAAAGTAAACTTACGTGATACATTCCACTTCTCGGGGAATGGCCAAAATTTGCAGGTATCGGGTTGGCGGTCTTAAACCCGGACAAACCGTCCCTGCCAACCCCGATCCCAGTCCTCGTCAATGCTAGAAAAAGGGGCTTTGCTGGCCCAGCCCACGAGCTTTATCAGTCCCACCCGGAAGATCCGGGGACTGTACAAGCGAAGTAAATGATCGAAGGTGAAAAAGCAGGAGTCGATCTTGTTCATAAAGTATCGAAAGAGGATTACAATCCTCCACAGCGACGGGTGAATCTAACCGAGGCGTACATCATACCTCCTGCAGAAGTCAAGGATAACGGGGTGTACCGGGCCCAGCGTGAAGGGATAAGTGTAGACACTTAAATACCCCTCCGCGTGGATAGTAATGTCATCATCAGACTCGGGAACTACTATGTCCTTATCCGCACAGCCACAGCCCTTTCGAACTATGGGAAGAATGGCCTCGGTGATAGAGCAGATGTACCTGGACACCGCCTCGCCCCGGCCTTGCACCGATGAGGGCTTTTCGACTTTAAAGTCATCCGCGACCGAATACCCCTCGTCGATGAACATTTTTAAGGGGGTTCAACTGTCGATTCATCGGTAGTGGCACCTGGAGCGGACCTCTCGAGGACAACCACATCAGGGGCGGTCTCCTCGACCTCGGTGGTCGGTTGTGAGGAAGAAGAAGCACCTTTTTGAGGAACAGTCTTGGAAGTCTTCGCCATTGTTTTCTAGAAAAAGGTTTGAAAGTGTGAAGGAAGATTAGGAGATGAAGGGTAAAAACTTGCTAAGAAAATCAAGCACGCTGGCTTGGGTAGAGGATAAAGAAAAGATTGCAATTTGTTGAAAAATCTTGAAGAACGAAGGTAAGAATATAAGAGTATGAAGAAAGGCGGTGATATCTGGAAGGATCGAAGGTAGAAGCTTGGTCAAGAGTAAAAAATGAACGAATGAGGGAGTATTTATAGAAGCTTTGCGCCGTTTCGCAACCAGGGACGACCTGCCAATGGCTGACCCACGTTCGAAGTCATTATGACGCGACTAACGGGATGTTTCGATTTTTTTGTCGTTTCTATCACGGCGTATTGAAGAAGCAATCGAAGAGCTCATATCGTTCCTTGTCAGTTCCGTAAACTTACACTTCGAGAAACGAGGGGACTATATGTATATGGATAAAATCGGGCCCATGGGACGCCCGATTTTCAATAAGGTAAATCAAGCGAAAGACGTGATGATAAGGAATCGGAATCGAGGCAAGGGTCTCATCGAACCAGGGTCCGGTGGCACAACGCCCACCTTGGGGAATGTCGGGTCCATGACGGTCCAAATCCTAAAAGACTTCAGAGAGCATTATCGGGCAACCGAGCACGATTAACAAAAGGCCATGATATCCGTGATCAGCCAGGTATCACGGCGCGGATCTCGGCACGTACCGGCAGAAATCTAGTGATTAGTTAAACAGAAGACTTTTACCTTTTATGGAATTTTTACCTAGGGTAGGACTCTCCTACTATATAAAGGGGGGTCAGATTATTCATTAAAAATATTATAACACGCATATCAAGGCAATATACTATTATTTTCTCTGTTATCCAAAGTTCTTATTCTTGTCCATCAGTGCTTGGTCATTGTGAGTCAGGGATCGAGGGCGGGTGTTTCATTAAGGCTATTGTTAAATCCGGAATCACCCTCCTCAAGTGGTTTGATAATTTATTACTTCCTTTATTCGTTTAATCTAATGCAATTTATCGTTTGTATCGAATTAATCCACGTATCCTTAAAACCACAAACAAATTTAATTATTATTCGTTTTTCAGGGTAAACATATATCTTTTAAGGAGTGTACAATAGATAAATCTTAAAAGAAAGATCACATGAACGATAATTAGAGACGGCTTCAGCGTTTAAAGTTTATGGATTTGAGCTTGAATTTCTACCAGAATTTGGTTGATTTATTGGGCTCGAATCAATTATTTATACTTATTTAATAAAAAATTTGACGTATACATATGCAAGTCCGAACCAAAGCTAATGAGATCTGATGAATCCGCATCTTCATCTTTACATCTGCGTCCGATGATAGTAAAAACATGCTATTTCACAATTAAGTTTCTTTAATTTTTCTTTTTTGTTTCTTATTTGATTTTCGATACCCGCATTGGAGCCCGACTATATTTGAATTCGCAACGGATAGGGCCCCATTTAGGGGGAAGCGCTCCCTACCAAAAAAAATTCCATACATAAGGCTCGAACCCGTGATCTCTGGTTAAGGATTTTTTTTTTTTTTACCAAGTTTCTATAACCTAAGTATATAAATTCTAGTTGCTTGCGTGCAAGATCGTGGTTCTAGCATTTGACCAATTCCATGCAAAAATGGTATAGATGTGGGAACACTAAATTTTGACATTACATTTTCTATTAATCTGAGAGTGAAAATAAAATAGTTTTCAAGTGATTTTTCTAATTTTTTTTTTTGTGGTGGTGGTGGTGGTGGTGGTTGAGTTGAAATTTGAAATGAAAAAAACTACCCTAGGAGAAGCCTTCCTAATATGTTTTATGGGACAATTGAGGCTTGCTCAATTGGTAAAAGTACCTACACTCATGACCATTAGGTCCTGGGTTCGAGTTACGCTGGAGGAAAGTGTGAAAATATTATAAATACTCCTAAATTGGGAGGGATTTAAAAAAAGAAAAAAATATGTTTTCTGGTTAAATGAATAATTTGAAACAAATTGAAATTAGTAAGTAGCCAATGATTTGTCAAACCACCTCGTGCAGTCAAACAAATGTATGAGCTGGAAAGCTAAAGCAAACACAAGTAAGCTCGTTCAAGTATCATTTATATTAACAAAATAATATTGTATTTAATTGTATAAGCTGATTATATGATCTACATTAAACCTACTCTTAACGCTTGTTAAATGATCATATTAATCCCTCCATTTTACAGGTTTGTAGACTCATCGATAGCCTAATTCTATTGAAGAATCCTGACCTAGATTTAAAATACTATCACGTACTTGTGCTAAATTGATGTTTGAATCGAAATAACCAGGTGTCATGCAGAAGCTAGTAAAGCAAATCTTGAACGACGATAAATGAGACAACAAAAGATAAATATATCAAAAAAAACACAAACATTTAACGTGGTAGGTCAATTGACTTACATCCACAAGCAGAGATGAGCAATCAACAATATAAAAAGTACAAAATATCAAGAGGCAAGCTCACAAAAAGACACATATAAGTGGCAGACTAACACTTGTCTCAAAAATTCTCCCCCTAAATAAGACTTTCAAACCCCCTTACGGCTACATTTTGGATGTTACTAAATGAGAATAAAGGATCCTTAATTTATAGAAGTCTAAAATCTTTTCCTCCAAAAAAAAAAAGAACTAGCCAAATATGAAAAAAATTATTTTTTTTTTTTGTAAAAGGTAAAATTTAATTACGGTAAATATGTTGTCATTCCTTCGAGAGATAGGATATGAAAATCAAATATGATAAGAAAATTAGGATAAACACCTAATATTTCTCTGAATTGGCCTTAATTTTATGACAAAATAAACTTGATCTACCTTTTTCACCTAGCATTCAATAGGTTGATCTCCAAATCTCAACCACAAAGTTTGTCTCAGTGTGAGTAGCACTTCGGTCAAATTTCTCAGACATGAATAATAATTACAATCAAATAGGTTGCGACTAGATATAAATTCGTCTGGAAAACGTGTCTTGAATCTTGCTCTGATACCACTTGCTCATATTCGCCTCTATCCCATAAAAATTCTGGTAAATAACCAAGGCTCTGATACTGCTTCGTTAGTTTTCGTATGATACCTGATTATTACGATCCTAACAATTACGTAAATACATCATAATATATACACTGCTCTACTGACTAATCACAAGAGAATGTGAGTAATGCTTTCCAAGATGTGGTCAAGCTTATAATTTGAATCAAAATATTACGAGTTTAAGTTCATATCTTGTAACTCTAGTTCCTTCGGAATCGATAGTCAATCCTATTTCTGATAGGGGCAGTTGACAATTGAATTCAATTTTGATCATTATTTTCATATCCGTAATAGTGCAAAAGGAAGGCTCGACTTCAAGTTGTTCAAGAATAGTGGCGTTGAGTTTCTCGATCCTTTGACTTAGGATCAATTAAGCTCCTAAGTAAGAGTTCGTTCTCCCTCTTAATAATGAGAGTAGTCATGGTTAATTGAGCTGATATATTCTATCCTTTGTAAAATGTCTATAGACGAAGTGCTTTTTCTTTTTGTCAAATTAAAATATTTATTTTAATTGCTTTATCCATGTATAACTTTGATGAAAAATTGTAACACGCTTTAAAATTTCATACTGGTCAGTTGAAGAATTTCTTCTATTCAAAGTGAATTGGTTCAGCTCTCTCTATTGTCTAATTGCTTATCTCGTAATCATTTGATTCCGCTCTCTACTTTAGCTCCTTCTATTCCTCCTCCTCCTTTAAGATTTGATCCTCATTTATCATTTTTATATAATACTCTATACTGCACAAGAGAGCTAGCTATATTTTTGTTGTACGCAATATCTTGAAAAATAAATAGAAATATTTATCTTTTCATGAATTCATTATTGACTAATAGCTTATCTTTCGAACCAATTAAATATATCAAGTTACCAAATCAGAACTAAACCCTAAAAGGAAAATGCTTAAATACATATATAAGTGGAATATCCAATGGGGCATGGTATGGAAAGAGTACATAAAATATGAATACAACTTTCAATACTAACAGCTTGTTTGGATATTATTACATGTTGCTTTATAATTTATCGTATTGTATTGTATTGTTTGATGAATACAATATTTAAATAGATTGTATCATTTGCTGTCGTTTCATAATATCACACACCAATAATACAAAGAATAAAAAAATAGAATACAAAATAAAATTATTATATAAAAAATAAGATTTAAAGTAACAATATGATTCAATACAATAGGTAACAACCATCCAAACAAGGTGTAAAAGAAAAGAGAAATTAACATTTACTCTCTTGAGAACAATGCTGTTAATTAATCCCACTCCTATAATTGCATGTTGTTTGCTCTAATATCACCTTCCATTTGAGAGACTGTCTGAAACATTAGAGGCCAAATTGTCAATTGTTTCTTATAATGTTAGGATCACATGAAGTTCGAAAGTTGAAGATACAATAGATGGACAAAAGTGCAAAACCTGTGTGTGGAAGGATCAAAAGTGCATTTCTCTATTTCCTTCTTATTTTTTCCATTTTTGGTTTCTTTAAGAGAATGAGATGTGCGCGTTATTTCTTTTTCCTTTGGTGTTATTTGTTTAGATATAAACACTACTGAGTAGTATTTAAGGTATATATATATTGACAATATATTTTTTTAATAATTAATATAATTTAACTTATCATAGAAAGTTATACAACTTTTACTAAGCTTCCTAGTAATGCTTATATTATTTTTAAAATAATTTATAAATAATTAATATATCAATATATGAAACTTAAAACTCTAAACATTATTATATATTTCTTGAATCTAAAACAGAAAGATACTAGTCATTTGAAGAATCAAATATATACATCTAAAAAATCACATACTTAATAATGAAAACTCGCGATTTATGCATGTGCTCTGTCAGCTAATATACCAATATACGATAAATCACAATAATTAAAAAATACTTTTTTTTTTCAATACATAGTCGAAATAAAAGTGTTTGAAGTTTTTGAAATGTTGTGTCAGTTCCCCTCATGTGATAAGAACAGCGTTTGCAAATATAGAATGGAAGTTTCCAAGTTCTAACTTTGCCAAAATTTGTTGCATATCAGCTGATTAGTTACAAAAATGGAAGAGACTAATTAAAATATGTCAGTGACAAGATTTGAAACAAACTTTTAACAGAAGGTATCTATAACTAATTTTACAAAGTTCAGTGATTGCATTGGACTTTTTCTTCACTAAAATAATACACTTTTTAATTGCCTAAAAGAATAAATTTTTTATGCACCCAAGGATATGACTTAGTGGTTAAAAAAGTAGATTGAAAACTATGAGATCTTATGTTCGAATTCCAACAAAAGCAAAAAACACTAGACGACTTTATTCAATTCGTTGAGTCTTGCTATATAGAGTTATCAGTATCTAATACTGATGGGGGACAACAATAGCCTGTAAAATTAGCCGAGATACATATAAACAGAACCGGATACCACAGGTATTAAAAAAATTAAACAATTTTCTTTATAAAAGGACAATGAAAAGGATTGAGTGTAGTATCCTAAATTAAAACAAAAGGAAACCTTCAAATACGTTAGTTGTTACCTAGGAAATTTCATATGAAGTCCAACTTCAAAAGCAAAGACCAATTCTTTCCCCGCGGCAGCAATTTGAAAATCAAAGCTTGTCAAAAATGAGTGGCCTTATTTGAAACAAATATCCAGCGGCAGCAGCCGCGGTGGTCCCCATTTTTGGCTGCACGTGAAATACGAGGGACGCGTGATTTCCACCCGCTCCATAGCCGTCGTTAACAAGAGCGTGTTGTATACTTTCCATAACTGCGAATGGGTCCCAACTCGCATTGCTTTCGAAACTTCCGTTCTAGTCCTTATCGAAAATTCTATTTACAATTTTAAATATTTTCCGGTAAATTCTCTATTTCTGTTTTTGTTCCATCATTGGCAATCCAATTCTGACTTTTGACTTTTAATATATATTGAATTGAATATATGTAAACGAAAATGTAAGAAATTGATAGTTTTTTTCCTTTATTTCTTTTTTAGCACGTCATTATACTTTTGCAAACTTTTCATTCAGAAACTTCCATAAAAAATTATGCAAACGACTATGAATTATGATCATTTTTACCTATAGGAAAATGGTCAAATTTATTTATGTACAGTCTAAATCCTATGATTCTATTTTCGGTATAATATTTGGCGCTTAGAAACAAAATTTCATATTTGTTCTTGACACTTAAAGAAAATTAATACGTGAGAGTAGTTTTAAGTTATACTAGTCAAAAATTAAGAGGCAAATTTAGACTTTTATTTTCTGAGGATTTAGATACGTGAAATTTATCATCTTACGTTGAAACTCTATTAATGACAAGTTAAAATACAAAATAAATGCTAATGTTATTGTATAAAATGGACTAAAATTATATTGACAAAATTTTCGAATAATATAGAAGCAAGTTTGGTCTTTTTTACCTTTACCAATATAATGTTCTCCAACATTTTAAAAAAAAAAAAAAAATAGTCCATGCAACAAGTTATAATTTCCCTTATATGAAGATTTACTCTCGATTACCATTAAATGATTTTTATTGTATAATCAATACTAAACTGTAAGCTAGAATCATTTAATGAAGGTAATCCAGAACGTGTTTTTATTTTTAATTTCCTCTTCTTTCTTTTTAGTCAAAGTTGGAGCCTTGAGCACGTCATTGAACTACATTGCTAATCTAGGGTAGCAACATTAAATTCAAAGTAAATTAATGGTAGACATTTCTACTAATTTCTTGTAAATCACGTTATTTCTAGAATCTTCGGAGTATAAAGAGTATTAATTGAATTTTCTTAAGGGAAAAAATTTAATGTCACCTCCGGCCAAAAGAGAAGTTGTTTTGTCGTCATAGTGAGATTGGAATTAGAAATTAGAACTTGTCATAAATGTCATCAAACTCATCACTCGTATGTGTCGCCTTATGGTAGTGGATAATCCTCGACTCTTGAGACTAACGTTTAAATCCGATGAGATAAAATAATATTTTTTTATTTTTATTTTTGATAGTTTTTGTATTAGTGGAAAATAATAATCTAATAGATTTAGAAGGAGAACATTAGAGCAATGATAAAGTTATTTTTTATATGACTTATAGTTTACGGTTCGAGACGTGAAATCGGCCATTAATACTTGCATTAAAGTAGGTTGTCTGCATCACACTCCAACGAGGTGCAATACTTTATATGAAGGCGAGATACTTTACCCATCAGATTGTCTAAAAATTTAATAGTTATTTATAAAATAATTGAGGTGCTCGAAATCCGTTCAAAACAACTCATTATTAAAGGAATAAGAAGGTGTATCAAGTGTTTTCTTATTTCATGTCTAAGTTTAAATGAGTTGAGTTATAACACTTGTAGTGGTGAGGATATATGCACGAAATAATGGGCGTATGCACAAACTGATCAAAATAGCAATATTTAAAAAATATTCTGAAAATAAAGATATAAAAACCATAATTATGTGCCGATGTTAAGAAGAAAAAGAAGATCCATTTGAGGGGATGATTTTATAGGATTGTATATGTCACAAATTGTCAACACAATTCCAACAAAACAAATTCTTGATAAGGTCGTAATCATAGGACGGTAAAAACTATTTTGTATTTGGTGTTTACATTAAAATATATTAATTTATTATATATTTATTAAGTTGATGTAATTACAAAGTACGAATTATATTAAAGTTCTACTGAAAAGTGGAATATGTAACCCAAACTACTTCACACATTGAGGTAACGAGAAATATTTGTTCTTATCCCTTCAGTATAATTAAACCTCAAATGCACATGAATATATATTTTTCCAGAAAAAACGGTTTTGGGGAAAGTGCAAATATGTAGCCTGTAACATTATTTCTATATATTTAAAGGTCAAATTTGCTACCAGCATAATTATAGTACTACAATTTAAACATAGAAAATACCGTCAGACACATCGTACAATTAGATTAATTAGCAAATAGCAAATCAGAGAGTATAATCTGATTATTCTTCTCAACAACTCATCATTAAAGGAACAAGTTCATCTCAATTAACGCTTGCATTAATCACTTCTAGAAGAAATAATATATATATATATATATATATATATATATATATGTTTATTATTTCTTCTAGAAGTGATTAATGCAAGTGTTAATTGAGATGAATAATTTAATGCTAATTGTCAAAGGAGGCCTACTTATGAAGGAGTTCCCAAAGACCAAAGACTACTCTATCTGTCAACAGCCCACCAATACAATATACAGTTTTTCTTTTTTTCATTTGACAAATATTCCCATAACATAAGAAAGAACAATCAAATTGTACAATCTATTATTGTATATTTACTGACTGGACTAATTCTGATTTACTTTTAAGACTAAAACTTTCATTATCAAAAAATCTTTTTTTCTAACTTCACCTTTATTTAAGGGTGAAAAGGTTCTAACAATTTGATTATGCACCTCTAATTAAGGGTGAAAAGGTCCTAACAATTCGACTAAGCACCTTTGACAATACGGAGTCATTTAGTACGATGGATAAGCACAAGTAATTTTGGGATAAAAATTTAATATCGCTTTTTCACTTGTTTGGTTATTAATCCTAATTATAGGATTAAGGATAAGTTATACTTGCCAGATGGTAGAATAGTAATCTTAGGATAAAGCATTAAAATTGACAATCTCATGATTAATACAACATAACAGTCAATAAAAATAATATTAAAATAATTGATCTCGATATAACTAATCCTAATAAAACTAACTATATTTGTTTATACGCCTTTAATTAAGGGCGAAAAGATTTTAAGTATCCGACTAAGTAACTTTGACTATAAATATTAATCAGTTATCCACATGTTTTATAAAAAAAAGTTAAAAAGGAAAAAGAACAAAACAAATGTAGAAATTTGAAAACAAGACTCTCTCTATATATTAACATCAATGCCAAAGCCAGCACACCAACACAGACAACTCAATTAGACAAACAGAGCAAGAAGTTGCTTTGCTTAATCAACATTTGTGTTTTTCTATTTTTTCCACCTCTCTGTCACCTTTTTTCTACTTTCAAAATTCCCTTAGCAAAAACAACAAAAATTCAAGAATACATACATAGTAGAGAGAAGTTACAAAATTCATCACAAAACAAAAAGCTTCAGCTAAGAAGAAACAACAAGAAAAGAAGATAGAAAATTACATACATACAAAAATACTTCACCAAAATTGAATTTTTTGGCAACAAAATTCACCAAGATTGAATTTTTTTGCAATAAAGTTCAGCAAGATTGAAACTTTTTGCCATTTTGGTTAATGGGGTCTCTCCCAATTGCGGTTTCCGGAACCACCGTACACGGTGGTGGAAGCGGTGGTAGGTGGTGGCAGTGGTGTAACAACAAGAACAATAATAGCAACACCACTAAGAGTAATATTAATGGAAGTGGTAACAGCAGCACCAGTGATCCTTGTGCTAACTCTTCAGCTTTTGTCTTCTTTTTGGTGTCATTTGTTTGTCTTGCTTCAATTGCTGGGATTTACTGTAGGCTTTTACTACCCCCTAATGTACATACAACACTTTCTTCTTTGGGATGTCATGAGGACAATGAGGGTTCTTGGTCTATTGGTGTTTACTATGGTGACTCTCCTTTTAACCTTAAACCCATTGAAGAGGTAAGAAAGTTTTCCCTTTTTGCTTTTTTTGCTCATTTCTTGGTTTTAATGGTAAAATTTTGATCTTTTCTGGTTTGGGGTTTTGGGAATTTTAGCTTTAAACATTTTAAATTGAGAATTCTTGGTTTTATGGGGGGTTTGGCTCAAAAATTTAATTTTTTTAATGGACTAAAGTAGCTAAGTTTTGTGGGGATTTCATGATTTGTTGAACTTTATGTTGTGGAAATGTTTTGGCAGGCAAATATTTGGAGGAACAAAAGTGCATCATGGCCAGTGGCAAATCCAGTTGTCACCTGTGCTTCAGCTTCTGGGGCTAGTTTTCCCAGTAATTTTGTTGCTGACCCTTTTCTTTATGTTCAGGTAATCTTTTTTCCTTTTTTAACTTAGCTTTTGTGTCTTGATTCGTGAACCTATTTAATTGCGCACGGAGTTTCAAAAAAGAAATAAAAACTTTTAAAATTTGCGGTTCTAAGCAAGCCATAACATTTATGTGACTATAATTCTTTTGAAAGTTGTGGTGTTAAACATTTCAGGTTGCCCGTGTGTTAAAAACTTCTCATTGAGGATAGAATTAGAAGTTTAAGTTAAAAAAATTTCTAATTTAGAAAGAAGTCATTCTTTTTGAAACGTACTAAAAACGTACTAAAAAGGAAACATAAAAATGGAAAGGAGGAGCAGTGACTTACTATTAGTAAGTGTAGTAATATTTGCTAAGTTTTGTTGCTCTATGATAGATTGGCTTTGTTATATTTGTGATGTATGCAAATAACAGGAAGCATCTTTAGTTTTTCAATATGCATGTAATCAGGTTGGTGAAAGTCTGATGGCTTGTTTGAAGTTTATTTGATTAGACTTTTGTGGACAAGTTGTTTAACTTTAATCCTCTACTATCATCATCTTTTAGAGATTAGATGTGACGTTAATGGAACCGAACCATGTCAGCTTAATTACCTTTCTGAAACAGATAGATTAGTAAGCTGTTGTGGTGTTGTTGCAATTATTTAAATTGGCTGATGAGGTCACAGGATTTGTCATTAACACATCCTTTTGGTGAGTAATCCTGTAATGAAGGAGGAGTTAAGTTATAAAGTAGAGAGGGATGGAAAAGGTTGTAGTTTAGTTCTTTGACATTATCCTTTTGGCTCTTTCTTATGTTGCTTTCCTTGGTTGTTTATTTTTCTGCTCCATTTTGCCATAGCCCATCTTGAGTTAATAATTTTGCAAAAACTTGGGATAGAAAGAGGATAATTAGGGGAACTTTGCTCTTCTCTTTTCTTTTACTGGAGAAATTGGATTAATTCCTCTGAAGGACAAGGGGAAATCGGTTTCAAGTGCTTACTGGGAATATAGCCAAAGCCAATGATGTTACATGTAATAATAAAAATCCATGGTCTGGTACCACTATGTAGAATTAGAAATGGTCATTGTACACAGAAATTCTCTTTTTATCAGGAAATTTGTTGACTGACTCCTCACTCGAGTTTTAAATGCGACAGGAAAAATTGAGTTGTATAAGAATAAGATTCAAAGCGTTACATACTCAAACAGAATAAGTTTGCTTCAATTATTTACAATTAAAACCAGGATTCTTGAGTTTCTCTTACTCTCAATAAACTGTTTTCATAGATTTAGGATTCTCTTCTGAAAGTAATACAATATATATGACTTGTCTAATTGTGGTGCTACATGATATTTTATTTTTGAACAATTTTCACTGGGGTGTCTGGTTGTGCTACGATCTTTAGATTCCTCTCTTTTGGATCATGCAGGATCTTGATTGTTATTTTTCCTTTTTGTTACATTTATTCAGGGAGACATCCTTTACTTGTTCTTTGAATCAAAGAATTCAATCACAATGCAAGGCGATATTGGAGTTGCAAGAAGTACTGATAAGGGAGCAACGTGGGAACAGTTGGGTGTTGCTCTGGATGAAGACTGGCATCTCTCATATCCTTATGTCTTTGACTACAATGGCAATGTAAGCTTTTTTACTTCCTGAACTATTTATATGTCATGTAACTTTATCTGAAACAACAACATTACACTTGTGCTATCATTGAAGTCTACTTTTCTTAACGTCGTGATTAATATTTCCATCAACTGTATTATTTTGTGCAGATCTATATGATGCCTGAGGGCAGCGCAAAAGGGGATCTTCGTCTTTATCGAGCTGTAAAGTTTCCTACAGAATGGAAACTGGAAAAGATCATTATGAAAAAGCCGCTTGTTGATTCTTTTATAACTCAACATGATGGGAAGTACTGGCTTTTCGGTTCAGATCATAGTGGAATTGGGGCCAAGAAGAACGGTCAGTTGGAGATTTGGTATAGTAGCTCACCTCTTGGTCCTTGGAAACCACACAAAAAGAATCCTATCTATAACACAGACAAGAGCAAGGGAGCCCGAAATGGAGGTAGACCATTTTTATACGATGGACATCTTTATCGTGCTGGTCAAGACTGTGGTGAGACATATGGGCGACGCCTGCGTCTCTTCAAAATAGAGGTTCTGACTCCTACTGAGTACAAAGAAGTTGAAGTCCCTTTGGGTCTTAAAGAGTCGATGAAGGGACGGAATGCCTGGAATGGGGCCCGCAGTCATCAACTTGACGTGCAACAACTAAGCTCCGGGGAGTGGGTTGCAGTTATGGACGGGGACCGAGTCCCTTCAGGAGATGTAAATCGACGGTTTATTTTAGGTTTTGCATCAGCTTTAGGTGTTGTAGTTCTGGTTATACTGTTTGGTATGTTACTAGGAGCAGTGAAAGGATTAGTACCCTTAAGTTGGTGCCCTCACAATGTTGGAAAGAGGAGTGATGCCGCATTCGATTGGGAAAGATCAAGCTTGTTATCTTCTAGAATGAGACTATTATGTAGCCGCTTGAACAGAGCAAGCTCGTCTCTCCGTGCCAGAATAAATCCAAAAACATGCAGTGGAGGGTTTGTTCTTGCTTTAGTATTTCTAGTGACTGTGGTGTTAATGTGCACCGGAGTTAAGTACTTCTATGGAGGCAGCGGTGCACAGGAAGCTTACCCGTTGAACGGTCAGTACTCTCAGTTCACTTTATTAACAATGACCTATGATGCTAGGCTCTGGAACTTGAAAATGTATGTCAAGCATTACTCGAGGTGTTCTTCAGTTCGTGAGATTGTTGTAGTGTGGAATAAAGGCCAACCTCCAGAACTGAGTGAGCTTGATTCAGCAGTTCCAGTTAGGATAAGAGTAGAGGAACAAAACTCGCTGAACAATCGATTTAAGGTAGATCCTTTGATAAAGACACGTGCGGTTCTTGAACTTGATGATGACATTATGATGCCCTGTGATGATGTTGAACGTGGATTTAAGGTATGGCGTGAGCATCCTGAACGCATCGTAGGGTTTTACCCCCGGCTTGCAGATGGAAACCCATTGAAATATAGGGCTGAAAATCATGCTCGCGAGCACAATGGTTATAATATGATTCTAACAGGAGCAGCCTTTGTCGACAGCAAAATGGCTTTCGAGAAGTACTGGAGCGATGAAGCTGCTGCAGGTAGAGAAGTGGTGGACAAGCTTTTTAACTGTGAGGATGTTTTGCTAAACTACTTATATGCAAACGCGAGCTCGTCTAGTACTGTTGAATACGTTAAACCTGCATGGGCAATCGATACTTCAAAATTTTCTGGTGTTGCAATTAGCCGGAATACGCAGACTCACTATGGGCTAAGAAGCAGTTGCCTCCAAAAATTTTCTGAAATGTATGGAAGCATATCAAGTAGAAAATCAGAATTTCACCATCGAAAAGATGGTTGGGATGTATAGCAAGGAGCAAATTTCTAGCATCATAGTTGAAGTTAGTGCTTTTCATTTTTTTTTTTCTTTTTGATCTTTCTTCCCTCTTGGTATAATTTTGGTTTTATGATTTTGGTCAAGCTTTGTTTACCTCCTGTTGTAAATTCTGCTTTGGGAGGGACTTCAACTTTTGTAAGGCAAGTGTACATTAGTTTAGATACATAAGTTGATATAGTTCTGTGTTATCCTTTCTATCAGATTTCAAGATGTACTTTCACCAACATCTATTTGTGATATGATTTCAAGGCAAAGCAATACCGTTTCTCTTGAATGCATAAGGGCAGCGTATGTAGATTCTACCCCATCCTGCAGAGATAGAGAGACTGTTTCAGAGATAGAGAGACTGTTTTTGAAGACCTTCGGTTCAAGAATAAATAAAAAAAAACAGTAGCAACAAGCAGTTACAACAACAATATAATAAGATAACTGAACCGAAAGAATAATACGTAGAAATAAAAATCTACGTATAAGAAAATACAAGACTAACACTAATGCAACTAGTATGACAAGGAAATACATTCAACTTACTAATTTTCTACCCTAATCCTCGACCACTAGTGCAACTAGTATGGCAAGGAAATATACTCAACCTATTAATCTTCTACCCTAATCTTCAACCTCCACACCTTCATGTCCTAAGTAAGTTAAAGTTATCCAATGTCCCAACTAATCCCCTCACCATAATACCTCTTAGGCCTACTTATATCTTCCTCATGCCTATCAAGATCAATCTCTCACATCTCCTTATAAGGGCATTTATGTTTTCCCTCTTCACGTGTCCGTACTATCTTAATCTCATTTCTCGCATCTTGTCCTCCAAGGCAAAACAAGAAGCTTTTGCTAGCAGTGTTCTAATTAAAAATCACATGTGAAAAAATTATTTGACAAATAAGTTTTACTATTCTTAATCTCAGGGAAAAAACAAAAAAGACATTGACAATGCTTAAGGTACATAAGGGCATTACAGTATCCTTAAAATAATACTACGTGAGATTTTCCCTTTTTCTTTTTCTCTCCTTTGAGGAAAGTTCATAGTATAGTACTAGATAGTCTGGTCAACTTAATAGGCATCCTATATTGACTAGTAAGAAAAAAAAAATATTGTCCAACAAAATGTCGAACTGTTTACTACCAAAATTTAGGTTGGCCTATGTTCGAGCACGGGCATTAAATGACATGGAGAGAAGATAAAAGTTTAAATTAGAGTAGTAACAAAATATGCCCCTAAGCATTAACTGACACAAGGAGGAGGAGGCACGATAGCATAGATATCCATCTTAATCAAGATTGACTAAAAGTGCATAGTAGTGTAGAGTCTGATTAAGATTTTCATTACTGTCTCATTCAGGTTAATTAAGGAGTTTTTTACTAACTAAACCTCCCATCTCTCTAGAAAAGCAAAATTCGAAATAATTTAATAGATCGTCCAAGTATATACTTCTTTTTTCTGTTTGAGTACTTCTATGGTCATGCCTTGTAGCATGACAAGATTATACTATTGACATGATATTTTTTAAATATATATGTGCTAATATAAGATACTTTACAGTTATTCAGTAAAATAGTCGAAATGTGAACAAAATATCACATTTTAAGAAAAACAAGGACAAAGAGGGGAAGGATGCTTTTCACTACGTGGTTTGTGTAATCTCCAAAAGCTTAATGTTTCCCATCCACGTTGTTGTGCATGTGAATTGATTGAGTGAATATATAAAGACGCGTAGGGAATGTAGTTAGTGAAAATGTAGGCTCTATATATATGCAAATGGGACCTAAAATATGTTTGTGGTGCTCCACGAGCCACAACTATACTCACCTTTTGACAGCACATTTGACAATTGACATAATACTCTGACTCCTTTTAGGTCCAAGTTATAATAATGTATAGATAGATAAGGGTATATATTGTTTTAATTTTTTTCGATGTCCGGTATTCATGTTGGAGCTCAATTAAATCTAAATTTGCATTGAAAAGTCCTATATTGGGGTAAAGTGCTTTCTAACAAACACGATTTCGTACTCAAGGCTCGAATTGAGAGCTCTGGTTAAAGATGAAAGAGTATTTATTACTCCCGGTATATACTATATTAATATCAAATCTAAAGTTTTGAGTACTCATGCTTTGCTTGCAAATCTTTCTTTTTCTGAAACTCTCATCAAAGTTCATTATATGACCCACAGAGTCTGGACTTTGGCCTGCCTTATGTCCATTTTCTTTTGCTTGTCTTTGCTTTTGACCCATGTTGGTTTTTTCGATTTTGAGTATCAAATCTAATGTTTTGAGTATCCAATATGGTGTATTTATTTTGTATTATATTTACATTGCTTTTAGAATAATATTAGTATTATATTACACATACATATATAAGGAAATAGATTCTCTATCTCCACGCTAGGGTGCGATCTACGTACGCACCGCACTCCCCAAAGCTCATTTATAGGGTGAGGTCGAGGTACGCTCTGCACTCCCCAAACTTCACTTATGAAATTATACTGAATTTGTTATTATTATTATATATAAGAAAATGTTTTTGCTAAATAGTGTGGAATGACACCCCTAATGTTAGGATTTTTCTGCCAGTGGCTATACTGCAATAATGTTATACTCTTATCCGATTTTTGCGCCAAACTACTATTATTTTTGGAGTATTACCTTTGTAAATGCCAAATTTATTGCATGTTTTTTACGATATATATTATGTTAACTCAGTTATTTTTTGTTCTTAAAAGAAGTTGGAATAGGGTCAGAAGGATTTGGAGAATTAGCTGATATCACCTTGGGATCAATTTAGAAACTTGCCTCCAAAAAGCTAGTTTTCAGGATAAGGGCGATGACTTTGTCTAGGAATATGAAGAGGTTTAATTTTATCTCATATCTAAAGACAAATGCCCTCGAATTATCGATCGAGCAACTAAACTGTACATGTCCGCTGCCAACAATCCACCAAGAAAAGAAGAGAACCAAAAATGGGATATCAAAGAGTCCAACGAAGTTCAAACTTAAAATAAGTAAAAAAAATTCACGATAAAGAATATTTAATATATATTATTGTATACGATCGAAATTGAATTTGATTACTACGTGACAGATCGGATTCGAAAAGTGAAGGGTTGAAGATCAACCCCGAGTCTTGTCGAACCAAAATACGAGGTTAAAATATTCGTCCTCGAGAACATTAAGTCCATGATCCCGGAATCGACCCTGACCCCGAGTAAGCTCGAGAAAATATTACCGGTATAACCAACAGAAGACCAAAATAATGGAAGGCCGAAATATCCGTAAGGGTCAGATATAACGGCGGGAATCTCGGCACGTATCAATAGGGACCGACAAATCAACAAACTAGGAGATTTTTACCTTTTATAGAATTGTACCTAAAATAGGACTCCCCTACTATATAAAGAGGGTCTGATTACTTGTAAAGCACATTGTAACACGCAACCCAAAGCAACATATTGTTAATTTTAGTTCTTATTATTCTCTTGTCATTCCATTCTGATGTCGATAAAAACTCTTTTGGCTCGAAGGTGGCTAACCTTAAGGCTGTTCAACTTGTGGTTTGTATTTACTTTCCCAGTGCTTATTTCAATTTCAATCTGATTTATCATTTTGTATCACGTTAGATTACGTATCCTTAAAACCATATACAAATTCAATTGTTATGCGATTTTGAGGATAAACAATTATATACCATTAAAATTTAATATTTTATCTATATATACAGTATAATTTTTTAACAAAGAAGAATCAACTAACTTTACGCCACGTACCTTCGCCCCTGATCATGAGTTCAAGCCTAGAGAATAGAAAATTTCTTTACCCCTTAGGGCATCTCCAACCCTATGCACCATTTTTTGCACCATTTTGGTGCATGCATCAAAATGGTGCAAATTAACTCCAACCCATTGCACCATTTTTTGCACCAAAAAGAATATTCCTTTTATATTCTTCTCTCTCTCTCTCTTATATTATATTATTTTCTTTTACTTATCCATTCCATGTAATTCATAATATTTTGTTATAAATCATTTAACAAAAAATTATTTTATACCTTAAAATTTTAAATAATATAGATTGTAATCAAATGTTATACGTTATACATATTAATGGATAATTCAAATAAAAGTGAAATCATTGATAAAATATAATTAAATAAATACTATTACATTACGGTAGAATTTATTTTAATTTCTACATAAATATTCAACTTCCATGATTAGTACGTTGCTCCCATAAATGCTCTACTAATGCATTACGAAGTACAAAATGAGCATCTTTGTTCTTTATATAAAATAATATATACGAAAATTAATTTATAAAACTTACACTCCAAAATTAAGATGTAAAATTAATATTATAAGATATTACATAAAAAATAAGTAGGTATATTAGGAATCTAAAATTATAAATTAAAATTTATAATATGTTAAATTAAAAGTGTTATATAATAAATAAAAAAAATATTAATGAATAGTAATTGTGTAGATGAATAGGTATATTAGGAATGTAAATGTAACAATTAAAATTTATAATATGTTAAATTAAAAGTGTTATATAATAATAAAATAATAATATATATGGATGAATAGTAAAATGGTGCAATGAATAGTGTTGCACCAAATTTGGTGCAACACTATTCATGCACCAAAATAGTGCAAAATATAGTGCAAGATTGGAGCAACTTTGCACCATTTTTTACACCAAAATAACATTTGGTGCAAGAAATGGTGCAAGGTTGGAGATGGTCTTAGTGTATCTACCTAACGCTAGTCATAATTAGTCGGACATTCGGATTAGTGACTTTCTGATACAGAATGCTTAATAAAGTAAAAAGAAAAAAAAAACAAAGAACATCAAATTAAACCAATCTATATATAGATATATGCAAATACATTTTATAAAAGTGTATGGGAAGGATGCATGTGATATGGATGAGTAACTAGCTTCATTTTAGCCTAAAATTTGCTACTGTTACATGATTAGGTAAAATCAATGTCAATGAAGCATTTATCTGGCGTAAATGCATTTTGAGCGAGTGCAGAACCCTTTGCCTCGTCTCCAAGAGGTCTTTGCTTTTTCAGCGGAGGCGGATTTAAAATTTAAAGCTTATAAATTCTTATAACAGTTTCGTATAAATTTTTAATATTAACTGAGTTCACATTTAAATATTTATATTTAATAAATTTTTCGAATATATTTATACTGTTTGAATAAAATCTAATGAGTTCACGTGAACCTATAAGTCGGGAGATAGATCCGCCCTTATTTCCAAGTTGAGTTATATAGAATTTCAAGTTTGTATTTGCGTTTCTTTTTTTTTCTTCCGTCACTTTTTTTCTCCCACTTTTTATGGTATATGAGATTAACTAAAGTGCATGATTAATATAAAAGTTAAACTCGTATACAAGGCTATATATATCTTGATGGTACACTCTTGGTTGATAATTTGATATAGAGTGATGTTCATAATTAATGTACACTTATAATTAGCATATTAAGATTTGTTAGTGTGCCAATTTACTATGGACCGTTAAATATAGCCATCTTACCTGATTTGATAAAGTGAATTTTTTTTTACTTTGTGAATATAAAAATTAAACTCGTATACAAGGTGAAAGAAAAGAGAAGTAGAAACCGTCTTCCCTAATCAATATGTTCAACCCAAACACTGATACATCCCCCAATTATTCTTGTGTAATGTTTAAAGGTTTAATTTTGTTGAAATTGGTCAATATATTAATAACAGTGAAGCACCAGTTACATGGTGACGCACTAAAATTTTACCCTTTTTGATTTCCCCAAGAATGGAATTTGCACCAAAGTTTAAAGAGTTATATCCGGCTGGGAAATAACACCCCCTCGTATTGTGAATGGGAAAGGAAACTGTCTTATGCAATAATTTTTTTTGGTGAGAGTTTTTTTTTTAAAAAATAAAGATTTTTTTTCTTTATTATTATTTCAAAGGTAAAGTATAATATTTTTTATCTAAATCAATGCTTGAATTTTGTTTTTCTTGTCTGTAAAATTTAAGATCTTTTTCTATTATATTGAGGTTATATTAAGGCCGTTGTTTAAAATTTTTGCAATAAAAAAAATATTGCATGCAAAATTCAAGAAATATGATGAACTGCATTCACCATTGACGCTTTAGCATTTCAATTTGAAGGGAAAAAATATACCGAATTAGTCAATTCTCTAACATATATATTAGATGAAAGAATTGCTGCTATGAGTATCAGTTTATTTGTGTATTTTTTCTGTATATTAAAAATATTATACTAAAGCAATTATTAAACTTTACTTATTTTAAAAATATCTTTATTGAACAAAAATTATAGTTGATAATGTCACATTTGAAAATTCATTATGGACGTTCTTACATTATATCACATTTTAATCTATGCAAGAAGAGGGCTAAAGAGGAACTCCATAATTATATAGATCCTAATTGTTTGTCATATCTTGAGCTTTTGGCTATAGTGAAAGAATTTGATTATTCTAAAAATTATCTATTAAAAAAATATTTTTATTAAAAAATTATTTCACCAGAAAACTATTGAACAAGGGGGTTCCTTTCCCGTTCAAAATGTGAGGGGGTATTATTTCCCAATCCTTAAAGATTAAAGAGGTAAAGTGAATTTTACTCAAGTTTAAGTAAATGCACTAGCACCCAAAAAAAATAAAAAAAATAAAAAAATTAAAGGAGTCTAGATTGTAAAATCCAAAGAATCCCAATTATTCAAAGTGACAGTAAAACCAATGTAATGGCAGCACGCAATGTAACTAATGCCATTTTTGAAGGAATCCCCAAGCATAGGTAGCAATATCATCTCTCCCCTACCCTACATTTTAGGACCTATACATATATCATTTTTACATGCATAAAAATATATACTTCCTCTCTCCTAATTTAAATGATGTACTGTTTTTCCAAAAGCTTTTTTTTATATTTAAAAATAATTTAATCTTCAGTTTTTATTTTATAACCATATAAATACTTATACTTTAGATCACAAATTTTAAAGGTATTTCTTTCTTAAACTTTATAAAATGGGACATATGAAGTATTAACTTACTCAAAAAAATTCAATTTATATTAAAATATTTTCAAAGAAATTGGATTTTGGAATGGAATTGCAAAAATGAAATGATACCCATCATTCATTTTCATGTGCTCTTCAATCCCCATAACATATTATTACAAGCCATTGTGCTATTATTCATCAATGTCTCCTTCTTCCCTTTTCTTCTGAATCTTTAATCTTTATCACCTTTGCTTTCTAGGGTTTAGAGAAAAGGAAAAAAATATAAGAAACCTAAATAAAGCTCTCACCTTTATACACATATATACATAATTACTGGTGTCTCTCTCTCTTTCTTTTTCTTTAATTTTAAATTTTTATGGAAATATAGAAAGATATTTGCATGTATAAGAGGAATCATTTGCTTTTGGGTGTCTGTCTTTAACATATGGAATTTGCTTTATCAGTTTGGTCTCTCTTCAAAGTTAAAAAAAGAGAGAATATATAAAGAAAATATTATCTGATGTGTAATGGGTTTCTCTCTGTTTCTGCTATTTCATCATTTGCCCTGAAAAAAATCCAATCTTTTTCTCTTAAATATAAATATATTATATTTTTTGAAAAAAATAAGGCTGTGGGGTTGTGAAAAGATTGGATTTTTAAGGGTGAAATGTTGGCATTGGAAGGTGAAATGGAGCAAGAATTTGATGCAAAGCTAAAGATTCAGAATAATTCAGCTCCTAATACTACTCAGAGATCTAAGAGTTTTGCATTCAGAGCACCACAGGAGAATTTCACAATCCAAGATTTTGAATTGGGAAAGATCTATGGTGTTGGTTCTTATTCCAAGGTCAGTCTTTTTTTCTTTATCTTCCTTATCTTTTTATGTCATTTCTTAAAATATTTCAATTTGGTAGCATTTGTACCAAATTGCTACCTGTGATAATAATTCTTAGCTCCTTTACCTTCGTTTTCATGCTTCTTTGTTGGGGTTTGAGACTTGAGTTTCCTATGATTCACTTTTGGAAAATTTAACAGTTGAAAACAGTGTTTTTTTGGGGGGTTTGGGAGGGGGGGGGGGTTTCTATTAAGCTAGTTCTATCATAAAAAGCCTCTGCACAAGAGAAAATGAGAAAAGAATGGTCGTTGTCTTTGAGTATGCAGAAATGTAGTTTCCAGGCCAAAGTGAAGAATATTATTTAGTGGGTTTATATTTGAAGTTTGTTCTGAATTTTCTGGTAAGAGGATGTTCATGTGAAGAGATTAATACTCATAAAAGCAATGTTTCATGGCATTTCTTAAATATTTCAATTTAATGATGTTAGGAATGTTAAAAACTCATTCTTGTTTCATTTGCTTTTGGTAAATAGAAGATTCTCATTTTTTACACTGTCTTGGTGTGTTATATATAGAATATATCTGATTTGTCAAAAAGAAGAAAAATTAAAAACTTAGTGTCATTAATTAAAGATCACACTCCTCAAAATGTATTTTACCAAGTTGAGTTAAATTTGAATGGAAATTATGGTGTCGATGCTTAGTTATCTGTATCAAGTTGAGTTTTACCATTTACTAGTTACTTACTTTCTATGATATATCAGGTTGTTAGAGCAAAAAAGAAAGATACTGGGAATGTTTATGCGTTGAAGATCATGGACAAAAAGTTCATCACTAAGGAAAATAAGACTGCTTATGTGAAACTAGAGCGTATTGTACTTGATCAGCTAGATCATCCTGGTGTTGTCCGACTATTTTTCACCTTTCAAGACACTTTTTCACTGTGTGAGTATCTTATACATTCTTCATTAAGAGTCTTTTCCCCCCATCTGCATTCTGGTGTTGAACTTTGGTTGGTCTAATTTAATTGTATTTGGCTGTATTCTGAAGACATGGCTCTCGAGTCTTGTGAAGGTGGAGAGCTTTTTGATCAAATAACAAGGGTAAGTAAATGAAGAACCTTGATGCATGTAAATGAACTTCTTCACAAAAATTTCCTGTATATTGTGTTTTTTCCTGTCGAATATTGGTATTTTCGTGAATTTATTGAAAATGTTATCATCCTTTCTTCAAACTAGTTCCCTTCTCCAAAGTTTGTGACTACTTGTCTGATGTACAATGTGCTTTTAACTTCCGTTGGTGCAGAAAGGCCGTTTGTCTGAAGACGAGGCACGCTTTTATGCAGCGGAAGTTGTGGATGCTCTTGAGTATATACATAGTATGGGATTGATACATCGCGACATTAAGGTATTTTGACAGTGTGGACTGTTACGTGAATAATATATGGCGGGTGGGGGATTCTTATAGTTCACTTATTGGCAGCCAGAGAACCTGCTTCTTACTTCAGATGGACATATTAAAATTGCGGATTTTGGCAGCGTAAAGCCAATGCAGGATAGCAGAGTAACAGTCCTTCCAAATGCGGCATCAGGTAAATATTGCTTTCTATGAGGAGTTGAGGACACTCGTGAGAGTATATTATTGTCTTCCTCATTATTAAATTCGTGGTTTTTCTTTTATCCAGATGACAAAGCCTGTACTTTTGTGGGAACCGCTGCTTATGTCCCTCCTGAAGTTTTAAATTCTTCTCCTGCGACTTTTGGGTATGAATTTCTATGCGTCGGAAAAGCCAAGTTTTTCCCATCTTTGTGTTTCATATGAATCCTATATGTCTAACATCATTATTCGTTTGGAACGTGTCGTACCAGAAACGATCTTTGGGCACTTGGTTGCACATTGTATCAAATGCTTTCGGGAACTTCGCCGTTTAAAGATGCCAGTGAATGGCTCATTTTCCAAAGAATCATTGCCAGAGATATCAGATTTCCAAATTATTTTTCAAATGAAGCCAGAGATCTTATTGATCAGTTGCTGGTGAGCTATTATTTCGTACTTAATCTTCACTTCCTGGTTCCTCTTTTTCCTTCCCCTATTATTTTACCTTTTTTTCTTTTTATGTCTTAAATTTTTTATGATTCCCCATTTGACTGAACTTCATCTATAAGTTTTATTGCTGAAGCTTTCAGCAACTTATCTTTCTGCTTGAGATTATCTAGAACTATCACTTCATCACTTTAACCTGGTTCTCAGGACTTTCAAGTTTGTTACTTAAACAGTGTATCGTCTCTACGTTAGATTATATACCTACTTGAAGTGAGGGATGCCCAGCTTTGTTGGCAAAGTTATAATATTTCTGATCAAAAGTTATATCTAGTTTGTTCTTGGTAGTGGAAAGCATATAATTGTCTATCGACCTATCTTTCTCTTGTGAATGAAACAGGGAATAATCCTCGCAAAGTGATGTTACTTGAATGTTTTTTGTTGTTTTGAGATGATACGAAGATGCAATTTACTTATTTTATATTCTGCATTGGATACCAATTATGAATAAAGAAAAATAAACGACGTAGAAAAAATATGACTTCACTCCTTCAGTCGTGCCTTTTAGAAATGGTTGATCTCTTATCTCCTAGAGAGTTATATAATAGGTAAAAGCGTTATAAGAAATGCCAGATGTTGAAATACCAGAAATTGCAATGATTACATGACATAAACCTTTCGTATTTTTTAATGAATTAGTGCATCTATGACCTTTTCTGCATTCTAGGATCCTACTTGTGGAGTAATGCTGAGTAACAGTAAACCTGATTTTGAGCTTTAGGTCTGATAAAGCAAGCTTCTTACATAGGGAGGACGAAATTTTTAAAGGTGGGCTAGCTGCTAGGTGCCAATATCTCCGAGGGTGGGAATGGAGACTTTTTTTTTAGGAGATATGAAAGCTAAGAGTTTCGTGGAGAACAAAGTTTTGTTTTTATTTATAAATTGTTATCAGGCTTAACTTAATTCCTTGCTTAATACGATATAGTTGTTCAACGTTGAAAATATTGAGGGGCAGAAGCTTAGAATATTGAGTGCAGGTTTGCCAGATATAATTTTTGGGGCAGTGCAGGGAGGGTGAGGAACTTCTTACATATTTATATATTTTAATGATAAGTAGGGAGGAGGAGGTACTGTTTTATCCTAATAAGAAGTCAATGCATGATTTCAAGGAGATGTAGTTGGTATCTTGGGAGCAGAACCTTTGTGCTAATGCTAGTCCGGTGTGCTAAGTTCCCGCTATGCGCGGGGTGGGGGGGACTTGTCAAAATGTCTTTTACGAGTTTCTATGAAGATTAAGGTTATAGAACTTCGAGTTGGGTGGAAAATGTCTGTAGTATGCTGGATACATTTTCGCATTGATCTTCTCTATTCTGCCTGACTGACTTAAATGCTCCAACATCTCAGGATATCGATCCTAGCAGAAGACCTGGTGCCGGACCTGATGGTTATGCTTCACTGAAAAATCATCCTTTTTTTAATGGGGTTGATTGGGAGAATTTAAGGTCACGAACTCCTCCAAAGCTTGCTATGGAGCCAAAAGTAAGTCATTCCCTCTTTATGTTTTAATCACTCAAGCCTTATTTTATTTTGTCCTGAGAGATACTTCTTTTCCGGTTAGACATTTATACAATTATTGAAGTGCTAGTTCGAATCATTTAGGCCCCGTCAACTCATAGCAGTGGCGACGAACAAGATCCTTCATGGAATCCATCGCACATTGGCGATGGTTCAGTTAGACCTAGCGATGGAAATGGCGGTGCTGCATCAACTTCTGAAACTGGTAGCATCACCAGGCTTGCATCGATTGACTCTTTCGATTCAAAATGGTAGGATCCTGAGCTTCTGCTTACTTACCTACATAATGAAAAACACTCCGGAATATTTTTTATGCAATTTTTAATTTAACCTTGGTGTCCGGGCTTGTTTGTGCGTACCTCGACTAATTCTACGCGATACCTACTACCTCCCACTAGTAACAGGTATCAGGTAACTCTGTCCATTAATGCTTGGACAGATGAGAAGAAATCACCTAGTATTTTTGCCTCCGGTGGATTTGAACGTGAGATGCAATCATCTTGTAATCTTTTGTACTAGAGATTCGTAGTAATTCCAAAAGGGCTATATTCTCTCTCTTCCCTGTTCATAACTAATTTGTGTTGACTTAATTCTTGTGATGACATCAATAGGAAGCAATTTTTGGAACCGGGTGAATCCGTTCTCATGATTTCCATGGTGAAAAAGATACAGAAACTTACAAACAAGAAAGTTCAGCTAATCCTAACAAATAAACCAAAGTTGATTTATGTTGATCCCTCAAAGTTGGTGATCAAAGGGAACATTATATGGTCCGACAATCCTAATGATCTTAGTATTCAAGTTACAAGCCCTTCACAGTTCAAGATTTGTACAGTTAAGTCCCATTGCTTGTTATAGTATATTGTTAGTCAAGCGTATATTACTTTTTGCCAAGTCATCTCGAGTTAACTCGTTTGTTCATCTTGTGATGATACAGCCAAAGAAGGTTATGTCATTTGAGGATACTAAACAACGAGCACAGCAGTGGAAAAAGGCGATTGAAGCTCTCCAGAACCGGTGATTCTAGTATTTTTGTTTTGACTACACATTCTTTGCAAATGTAAGGGAATTGTAGAGCGAACGGGTAATCCAGAAACAGTTGGATGCTCCCAAAGAATTCTTATCAAGCACTACTCAATTTTACTTCTAATAGAAATCTTCACCACAGTTATTTTCCTCGCATAAAGCTCATACATTTGTATGTTACAGACTTGTAAAGACAGAAGTTTTAATTGAAAAGAAGTTGGAGGGCTGATTTATCACCTGTTGTACTCTCTATTATTTTGATTAAGTGCCATTTATTTTCATTGTTCAAGCAGACAATGTTTGTGGAACTTAAGAATTATAAGTATATACTAAAGCAGAAGAAGGTCATAATTTGAACTTGCTGAGGATCTGGTAGATGTTGGTTGGCCTTATAAATTAATTCAAGTTACACTCTTGTCACACACCATCTTTTTCTTTTTCCCGAAAGAAATCATATATTCATTAAGGTCATGATATGTCCAAAAGAGTTGACAGCCTCATTTACAATGTACTTGGAAACATAGTTGCCCAGGAGACTTGTTTTGAAAAAGAAACAGAAAATTTAGGTAAGTTATAATTAGAAGTCCTATATAACAACATAACTAGTATATTCTCACAGTGTGGGTGTGGGCTTGTGAAGGTAAAAAGCTGTTTTCGATAGACGCTCGGCTCTAAAAGACGTAGATATATGTACGAAATTAACATTGATCAAACACAGAATCTAAGTGTCATATATCTTCTCAAGCAACATCCACATTCTAAGGGGCTTTTGCATTTTTCTTCAACATGTCCTTTTGCATCGCAAGAAATACTACTTAATATCCTCCATCCATTATGAATCGTCTTTTCCATTACTTTCCTAATTGCAAATGCTTCAGCAATTAAACTGAATTGGGGATTCATAGGCATGGAGCTACTGCCTATCCAAAGCAACCACCCCAATACTTACTCTCCTCGTATCAGCATTAACAAATATCAAGGTCCACCTTGACCTTGGAGCACATTTAGTAAAGAGTCACAATAATCTTGATTTTTTTTCCATTAGAAGGGGCAAGCAAAAAACTCAAGATATTCATTATTCAATAAAGCTTTTGACATAATTTCAAGATGTTCAGCTAGTTCATTGTTAAAGTACCAAAAAGTTTTAACCTTCCATATTTGCCGATTCTATTACTTAAATGTCACTCAACTATTCAAAATTATCTAGTAAAATTATATATATAAAGTCATTCAGCTAGATTTTTCAAACTTTCGGCGACCAAATACCTATTTTACCCTCTAAATTATCAATTTTTATTTGTTTTAATACTATGATTTTTTTTCTTTTTACTCTATATTATGGATTTACCTATATAAATAAATTTTATTTATACAGTAAAAAATAGTTCTCAAACATATATAAATAATAAAAATTAAAATTAAAACGTAAATATAGTTTGTAGCCTCGAACCGCAAACTGTAAGAGAATATTTTTTAGGATTAATGTAGCGAATGAACTTTGGACCGGGTAAATTGTACAAGAATTAACTAGACTAGCAACAAAAGCTCAAAATATATTTACGCAATTGAGAAGGAAAGAGAATAAAAACTTTTAAAATTCCATGCATGTAATATAAAAAATAATTATTTAAAATAAAAGTATATTTATAAAATACATTATATATAATTGAAAACTTTACTCAATTATTTTGTTTCAACATTATATATGCCTGAAAACTATTTTTTTTTACTTTATAAATAAATATATTTATTCTGTAGGTAATCCAAATATAGAGTAAAAAGAGAAAAAAATTATAATATTAAAAAATAATGGTTGATAAATTAGAGTGAAAAATAGGTATTTGATCATTGAAAGTTTGAGAAATCTGTTTGAGTGATCATGCTTTAAAAAATAGTTCAAGTGACTTTCTGTTACAAACAAAAAAATATAATTTTACTAGTTAATTTCATTTGAGTAATGAACTCCATATTTGTGGATATTTGTCCACTCCGTCGAACGGAAAAGGGCCAAATATATCTCTTTACTTTCTAATATTGTCTACATTTAACCTCCATTATACTATCTGGCCAAATTTACCCCTATCATCAGTAAACATTTAAAAATTACCCCTTGATCTGTTAAGTATTCCAAAATCTCCCAAATTCCTTTTATTTAAATCACTTGTTGTTCTTCTTGCTCCATTACTTTTAGAAATTACTATTGATGTGAATGCTAAAGTTACTAGACTATATAAATCATATTTTTTTTAAATTACCAATGCACCCACCTCTCTTCTTGTAATAATGGGTTTGGAATTAGTTTAAAATTTTATTTATTTTGCAATCATATACACACCGTAAAATTCAGTGGGTCTATTTATTGTGTATTATATGCAGTTGATCATCATGTATGTACATGTATATTCTAATATATTTTGTAATTGCGAAGTTAGTATAGAGTTCGATCGACTAGCTTAAAAGTGTATAATATGCAGGCATTTGAATAATGCAAAGTTGAATTCGACAATGTAAAGTCTCCGAAGAACTTCAACTTCAATCACTAATACTTGCAAAGTCTCCATACATTTGGTGCAATGAATTCATTAAAATTGGGATGTTGTAAATACTTTAAGAATTTAGAAAAGCTACCTAATATAGATTTTTCAATTTACAATACTTTGTTTATTAACGGTTGTATTATTTAATATTTTTTTCTCCAATTTGGAAGCAAGTAAATGCCAATTGTTTGAAAAATAGTGAACCAAGAAGAAGAATTAGTAACTTAGTTAAAATGATTTTGGAGATTCTGGATCATCTGACGGACTGGGAGTAATTTTTTAAAGTTTACTGATTGTAGGGCTAAATTTGGCCCGATAGTATAACGGTAAGTAAAAATTGCATGGGCGCCCTATTTGGTCGCCCATTTTTAACTTATACCCGTTTTGTTTTTCGTTTGCATCCGTATCCATTTTTTTTGTTAAAAGCATTTTAAAAAGACGATTTTTCCCTTCTTTAATAAAAGACTATTGACAAAACTATAGACTGCAAGGCAAAACTTCAGCATGTATTAGAAAATTACATACAGCAAGACAAAAACTTAAGCATGTTTAGTCTGAAGTTTTAGCAAATGAACTAAAAAACTTCAGCTTGTTTAGACTGAAGTTTTGATAAAACTCATGACAAAATTGTAGAGTGCATGACAAAACTTTAGCATATTTTGGTGTGAAGTTTTAGCAAATGAACTAAATAACTTCAGCATGCATTAGCAAAAACTCATTAGAAAATTACATACTGCAAGACAAAAAACTTAAGCATGTTTAGTCTGAAGTTTTAGCAAATGAACTAAAAAACTTAAGCATGTTTAGTCTAAAGTTTTAGCAAATGAATTAAAAAGTTTAAGCATGTTCAATCTGATGTTTTAGCAAAATGAACTAAATAACTTCAGCATGTTTAGACTGAAGTTTCGGATAAAACTCAATGTGAAACAACTTCATGCTATATTAGCATGAAGTTTTAGCTTCAAGGTGAAACAACTTCATGCAAGTGTGATTCTGATGATGAATCTGGACAAGTTTTTGATTTTTTGATAAAGCTGCTGAGAGGAGAGGAGGAGATCTTTTTTCACGAATAAGGTTGCAGATCACGCGATTAATGCGAAATGCAGGTTTTATATCTTTTGTCAGGGGTGTAATTGTTATATTATTACGGATTTTTTGTCAGCTGACTACCAAATCAATAATTTTTAAAAATAGGGTACATGTTAAAAGGTAGTACAAATGTAGGATACGGCTGCAAATCCCCTAACAGTAAGAATAAATTTTACTCGATAGTATAACGAAAGTTAAATGTAGATAATATTTAAAAGTAGAGGGGTATATTTGACCTTTTCCCCTTTAATTTAAACAAAACACACGCTATAAAATGAGCTGTGGTTTCCTGCACCAAAAGAAAAAAAGATTACGGTTTTGACTTTTGAGTCAATTTGCCTTACTACTCTGTAGATGCGCTTCACGAAACAAGGTAAAAGTCAAGTCCATAATCTTTCTCTTCTTAGCTGTTTTAATTGGTTATTTTAATGTAGTTGACGATTGGTATTAGTTAGTTTACGTTCTCTTCATCCTCTTCATCTTATTGTATTTGCACTAGAACTAACCATACATTGATTAAGATCTGCTAAGTCAGTGTTGAGTTGCCCCTTACTTGTTTGCTAAAATGCCTGAAAGAGATTGACTTTGTGTTTTGGTTAAATTTCAAGTCGCATTATTCAGCGTACTAAATTTAGCATCTCTTAGTTCATTTTGTAGTAGCCTGCTGGCTGGCTATATGCACTGGCTCAAAAGAGGCTACATTTTATCATAAATACTCTCAATTATAAACATATACTAGTTGGAGTACTGCAGAAAGTAATAAGAAATTCACTGAGTTTTTTCCATGATAAATCATCACCCACCTGTGGTGATGAAACGCTCTACTTCTGATCAGGAGATTGAGGGGGAAGTCACGTGTTTTGGTTTTAGGATAATAAATAGCTTTAATTTCTTCTTCGTCTAATGTTACTCTAGATTATTCTATGAAGTTCAGAATGAAAGAAAGTTTAGTTTAGTTTTTGAAGCCTTAGTTTTGATGAAGTTGGAACACGATCGGGCGGGAGGGATAGAATTGAGAGATTGAGGGGGAAAGCCATGTGTTTTAGTTTATGGGGTTAGTTTCTTGACAAAAACTAAATGGAAGGATGGTTGTTGCAATTTCTGAATTAGTTAAGGGATGTATCTTAGGTTTGGGCCATAGTTCAGAGATGTTTTTAGCCAAAAACAGCTAGAGTATAAAATTCATTAAACTTGTAACTTGATTTTATTTATCTCTAAATTCTCAAATGAGAAAGGTCGTTAATATTTATGATCATCTTTTGTTCTAGGTCATTAATTTTCATGGTGGCGACCAAATTGCTAACAGTCTCCATAGCACTCGCGGCGCTTTCTACATTAGCAGCAGCCATAGGTGTTGGATTTTGGAGAAGAAAGACAAGGGCTGACGAGGAGAAAATCCGAGAGTTGGAAATATCTTTGAAGGCTGCGTTGCAAAAATGCGGTGCTGAGAGGCAAGGCCGCATTAGAGCTCAACTGGCATTGAGGAAAGCCAACTCAAATAATTCTAATAATTCATATCCTTTGGCACCTATTGCAATCACTCGGTCATGCTTCTCCACGAGGTAACCTTTTCTTGTTTAAAATTTTCCCCCTAAAAAGTTTTAAACTGAATTAGCATTGTGTTTTATTATATGGTTTCTTAATATAGATGGTACTGTAAATAATATCTTGTACCATTAATATTTGTGATTAGGAATGGGACTCCAAGGCAACCTTTGATTGTACCTCTTGCTAGAGCATGTCTAGTATTTGATCCAACTCGAGTTCCACCCGCATCTCTTGAGGGTCTCGAAGGCTATTCTCACTGTTGGATTATCTATGTCTTTCATCTAAATACGGATCTTGACAAGTTATGGAAGCATCCATCACAGTCTAAGTTCAAGGCAAAGGTAAGAGTACCAAGGCTGAAAGGAGAAAGGATGGGGGTCTTTGCGACAAGATCTCCTCATCGTCCATGCCCTATAGGCCTCACTGTCGCAAAGGTTGATGTTGTGGATGGCAATAAAGTTTTCATTTCTGGTGTTGATTTAGTTGATGGAACTCCGGTTCTTGATATTAAGCCATATCTTCCATACTGTGATAGCATCCCTGGAGCAATGGTCCCCGATTGGGTAAAGGTGGATAATATGTTAGCTGTAGCATCTGTTAACTTCTCTCATGACTTCTCTGCCTCTCTAAACCATTGTTGGTCAAGAATAACAGAGAAGAAGAAGAAGATGTCACTTTATACATCTCCTACTGAATTTCAAAACTTAATTCAACAAGTGCTGTCATGGGACATACGATCAGTATCTCAGAGACTTCGGCCTCATAAGACTGAAAACAGCAGCATGATCTCTCAGAATTCAGACTGCCAAGATAATATGATGCTTGAAGATGATAACAGCCAAGAGGCACTTCATTTTCCTGATGATATTGTTTACCACCTTATTTTGGAAGGCCTTGACGTCTCCTACAAAATTGACTCTGACGGCAATGTTCATGTTGAAAAGATTGACGTTGTCATTCCAATCTGAAGAAACTTAAGCAATTTCATGACAAGAGAAAGCATGTTGGTGTGTCGTACTGCATTATCAGCTAGTTAAAATTTTCATATTGTACTTTTATCCGCTGCAACATGAATCATGGAGGTATGGCTGATCCAAACCGACCCTTTTTTGGAGTTTTACCATCCTGGCTTCTGCAATATTCGTTTCCTTCTGCAGCTATCAGATAATTGATCAGGGTAGTATTTACTGCACACTAGCATCAAAGAATCATACATATCAACTAACTGCAGAGATGAGTGAAGAATCTGTAATGTGCTTAGGGTAGAAGAGTTGAGTACAATTGTTACCCATCTCCTATTTATTTATCGAAGTGATATCTTAAGAGAGTTACAGAATCTGCAGTTTGATCCTTTTGTCCTAGAGCTGGCAATTAGATCCTCAATTCGGCAGTGGTGAAGTGTAAAATGGCTTATATTCGCCTAGATAATGTACTAGCCGACTTTAACAGATGATTAAATTTTATTTGGTATGATTCAGCTCTCTGCAAATTGCTTTGTATTTTGGCTGTATATAATAATTCTTGTAAGGGAAAGAGAAGAAATGGTTTTTGAATTGAAAAAAAAAAAAGGTTGTTTGATATCCCCAATCTTATTGAATTGTGGCAGTCAAATCATTTCATGGGCCTGGTGAAATGAAAAACTACGAAGAGGAATTCACATGGATTTAGGAAGGGCCTGCTGTATTTGTGTACAAGCTAAAGTTTTTTAAAAAACGAATACCTTTAACCCTTGTCTCAAGATGAAAGGATATATGATCTTGGACGTAAACAGCTAATAACCAAAAGCATAGGTTGCAATATTTTCTTACAAGATCAATTATATACAAGCTTTTATTACAACATCTTGGATGTCAAGTTTATATTACGTCTGTAGTTTAACTCGTTTGCTCTATCTGCGTGCATTTATTTTGCGATCATACAGCCAAAGTATTCTTATCAACACTAAATTTTACAGCTTTACTTCAAATAGCAATTTTCACCACTTATTTTCCTTGGATGAAGCTCTCAACTCTTGCACAATCATATTTGTACGTAACAGTCTTGTAACGGCATAAGTTTTTAACTGGAAGAAGAGCTGAATTATCAGCTGTTTTTTTTGGTACTTGACCTGGGAGTTTTTGCTCCCTATTATTTCATGAATTGCCATTTATTTATAGTTCGAGCAGACAATGTTATCGGAACTTAAGAATCATAATTATATAGCAAACCAGAAGAAAGTTATGATTTACTTAAACATTTCAATTTGTGGTGATTATAGTTCTTAAGCGATGTGATTGAATTAGTTGATTATTTCATGCTTTCACGTTTGAGGATCTTGGTTAAATATTAATTCAAATTACAACTTAGTCACTCAACATCTAACAATTTAACGCAACAGTACAGGGTATAAAATTCACTAAACTTCCAATTTTATTTCATCACTAAATTCTCAAATGAGGTCATTAATTTATGCTCGTCTTTCGTTCTAGCTTACATTCAACACTTGTCACAGAATGCTAAGATATATGATCTTGGACGTAAACCACTAAAACCCAAAAAGGCAACAACATAACTTAGAAAAGGAATACAATATTTTCCTTCAAGTATCTGCATAATCACGCAACGTATCTTGTGTCTTTTTCTGACTTTGCGCGCAACAATTCTGGAGCTTAATTAGTTTCCTCAACAGCCTCAGCCAAAAAGTTGAACCTCTGAATGAGCATCTGCTAAAACAAAAACTTGCCTTTTCAGCTGCTAGTTATTTCCTTTTCTTTTGACTTGCACATATCTTCTGCCGACTTTATAAACTTTTTAGTCAAGTCATCAATCTGAAAGAACACACGCAAACCGAAGTAAAAATGGCTGTAAAGAATAGAATATAAATTATACAGCACATAGTAATTTCTTCAGCAAACAAGTAAAATAACGTACTTCCTTCTCCAGTCTTTTCGCATCATCTTCTGAGAAAGCTGAAGCTGCCTTGTCTTTGTCTTTCTTTTTGGGCAAAGATTTCTTTATAGTGTCCAAAGCCTGATATAAAAAATAATTTTAAAAAGGGATTAACATCTTGTAGAATCAACTAGGCAATATTTCTTTCGTCACATAAGTTCTTGGGTTTAATATCCATGCAAAAACTACATGCATATAACTGTTTCCATCAGCTCAACATCTTTTCTCCCTTTGTTCATTACTTCCATTTTGTTGGGGTTGTGGAGATTGAGTTCATCAATAAAATCTAGTAGCGATATCACTGGCCATGCTGCTGTCTTGCAACGAGAGAATAGAAAAATATTAAACATTGGACCTCACAAAGGACAGGAGACAATTAGGTGATTGACTAGGTCTTCTTCAGTACAGCCCACATCATGTGAGGAGAGTATTGTGGACATCACCATGGGAAAAGAATCCATTTACCATACATGTAACATATGGCATAAACACGCACACAGACATAACAATTGCACAAAGACACTCCCCCAACTCTAAACAAGAAAAATAAATAGTCAGCTATGTGGAGAGCTCCATTAATTTGCTAATACAGAACAGCATCCCTGAAAATTACAGAAACCTCTTTTAAGTGGCCAAACTGAATTGTAGGTTAATGAATTGAGTGATTATTCTTTTAGCATTCCCCTAGTTTGAACTTCCCAGTTTTTCCTCTTAGATACTTCATTTTTCCTCCCCACTTCTCTAATGAGAAACGTCGCAAGGCCGATAGCCCTTCTCTCTTATTCCTCTAAAGAACCTTTCCGTATACACAGCTGCAACCAAATGCTACCAGAATTTGGGTACATATAAATATAACCCCTCTAAGCACTTATATTTATTATTTATTTAATTTCCGAGCTCTCCGCACCCAATCACTTCAGCATACCCAGAACAGAAAGTCAATCTTCTATACAACTGCAGCACTCATGTCTTTGTTACCCAACAATAACCAAAGATCAACACACCTCCAACTTCATTTGGATATTCCAGATACACAACCTTCATGCATAAACTTTTCTTTGACTCCCATTCCATCTATTTCCTACAGCTCGTTGTTGTATATACATTTTAATAAGGGAACACCAATTGTTGGCTCCTTGCAACTTTATCTTTTTTTTTTGGTGATGAGTATGAAAATCCAATTGTTGGATCTAGTTCTCCCTATCCAAAAAAACTCCAAGTGTTGAGTCCTTATCACTTGTAAATTTTTAATTTTTTTTTGGATCAGTAAGAGAAATCCAATTGTTGGCTCTTTATTACTTCCAATCAATTTAGTGGATCTTTAGAGACAACTATTACTACAACTATACCTCAATCAAAAACAAGTTGGAGTCGACTATATGAATCACCAATATCCATTTCATCCAATTTTGACCATTTATGCTCGTGGAAGACAAAAGGAAAAAATTAAAAAATGTTCAACATGTCCCTCTAATAGAAGATTATTACTACTTAACTAAATTCTTACGAGAGTTTAGCGCCATCATGTATCAAGGACTTTAGTAATAGCCAAATGCACTTGTCTAGTGTTTACTGTAAGTCTGTACTACACCATTCGAACAAACAAACTCACAGTCAGCGTTACACAGAATTTGGTGCAGATCATGAGTAGCTAGGGCCTGACTCTCTTCACAGCTTTTAATGAGCTTAAGTTGGCTTGAACCATCCACTTATGGGAATTCACTTGGTTTGTTGTTGTCGTTTGAGTTGGCTTGAACGATATTCTGGTCAATCTCAACCATTAAGAAGCCCATTCCTATTGACTTCATATAATATACATGCAACTACTTTCTTATTATCTCATCATATGTTGGTTTTTGACAGCACTATTTCCCCTAAAACCCTTAAAACATATTTACCAGTTCTCTTTCCTTTGCCCTTCTTAAGTATCTTCAGTTATTTTATCCTTCGGATGACCCAGGTGTGATCCTATCCATTGCCCAATATCTTCTCCTTTCTTCCAGTGCTGCTCAATTTCTCTGTCTTTTGTTTCCTTATTCCTTAAATTTTGGGCTTTTATATATCAATAGGATGAAATGGGTATCTTACTTCCATTGTTAAGGCTACCTTTTTTTTATGGCCTTGCTTATGGATGTAAAAAAGGAAGGAAAACTTTAAGCAAAAAGTGAAGTGGAAAAGGAAAACTTACCCAAAAAAAGAAGAGGAAAAGGAGAAAGTACAAAGGTGTTTGGTCAATGGCGTACCTTCTGCCGCGCTCGTCTTACACTTTGCTTAACATCTTCAGATGATTTCGCAACCACCTTGCATACAGCCTGGTAAAGAGGATGATATTATCAGCTCTAGAAACATATAAAAAAGAACTGAAAAGTGACAAGGATCACCTGCACATGCTCCTTAGTCAACCTGCTTATTGCACGGATTGCCAAGAAAAGAAGAAAGGCTAAGTCAAAAAGCATTGGAAATCTAACAGGACATAAAGTTTCCATTGCAAATCAAATAGAGAGATTAACTTAAATAGCCACCCTCTCAAAAGAAATAGCCGGCAAATGTATATATTGTGTATAATTAGTCTATAAATTATCTATATAGGCTAGCAAATATAAATATCTTCGACCGAGTGGCCAAATATGTAAGTTCCCCAATCAAATATCCCAAAGATGTTGCTGATGCATATAGCAAAGAAGCACAACACTTAATTGCCTGAAGTAGTTTTTTTTATAAGTAATTGCTTGAAGTGGTTATATTCCCTAGCGAGAATGTTTGTCTTGAAAAAGTGTAAAAATGATGTTTTATCTACATTAACATAATGTAATTCAAGCCATTCTACATGAAAATACTGGCAACATGAAAGTTATAGTAAGAGGAACTGAGGAAGATCCGTCCACTTCGTAAATTGTGAGGTTCTCCCCCCCCCCCCCCCCA
>MCJB01052996.1:151685-245814 GCA_002018475.1 Nicotiana obtusifolia
AAAAAAAAAAAGAAAAAGAAAAAAGAAGACCATCAAGTCCAGATTAAATCAACCTTTTGCTTCTGTTTTTAACATTTTAGCCTAACTAATAGGTGAACACAGGAGATACTAAATTACTCTTTCAGATGGATACTTACGGAGGAATTGGCACAATTAACCTCTGGTTGTCCACTTGAGGATTTAACCCCAATGGAGATGAAACAATGGCTTTGTCCAATTCTTTGACGGTCTGCAAAAAAGAGTCGATCATGATTCATGTTTATCTAAAATATGGTTCAGTTTGCAACCTCAATGCAATCAGAATAAATTTACATCAGAAAGGCTCCATAAATCAAGCTTTGATTATGTATGGAGCAAATATAGAAACCTAGACAGATTATGGATATGAGTTTGCATATAATATTACATTTGGATCATAAGGAGTCACCGACAAGGTTTTTGGGTCAAGCACTGAAATGACAGCCATCCTGCAAAGAGGTGTCTTAACACCTCCTGATTCAACAATGATATGATCGAGAATCCCTGTGATTCCAATAAACTAAACGAGTGAGTCCAAGTCCAAGGCCAAACACGGTGTGTTGTTTTACAGCAGAAATTGAGTTTATACCGGCTGATGCTCTGCCGGTTCGCAACTTGGCCAATTCTCGCGACAATGCATCTATTGCTGCCTCCATCTGTGAGACTGCAGCAGCTTTGATGCTAGGACCTATATTTAGAGCAGCCGCTGGATTTCCATAATCATCGTCATCTACCTCGTCCCCTAAAAATTTGTCGTGGAGCACAACAGATTGCAAGAGTCAGAAAATTCAAAGATAAAACTATCACGTCACAACAAGAAACTTAAAGACACCACGTTTTGTGTATTTGTATTGAACAAACTCTAGAAACCTTTTATCTCAAATGATCAACTGATGCTCTTCAATAAGCAAGAGTGTCTTTTTTGTTCATGAAATTAATTCATTGATGCGAACAAGTAACAAATTTAAAGGAGAGAAAGCTCATACTCCCATTGTCCCAATTTATGTGGTAAATTTTACTTTTTAGTCTGTCTCAAAAAGAATGACGCATTTCTATTTTTAAATATAATTTAACTTAAAGTTTCTACTTTACCCTTAATGAGAATGATTTAATGGTCACACAAATTCCTATGACTTGTTTTAGACAACAAGTTTCAAGAATACTCCTTTCTTTCTTAAACTCCGTGTCCAGTCAAATAAGGCCACATAAAATGGGACAGAGGAAGTACATGATATCAATGGGAGTTAAACCTGTGCCCAACCATCTGAGTAACTGTATTGTATTCTAACATATTTTCATATATAAACAAACTTGTTAAACCTTTCATCAATAGGTCACAGACAGCTACAGAGCTCTAATTTAGTGAGCAATTAGCATATTGGGCTAGAAATGTAAACACATTCAACAATAAAGAGAATATGCACGAAATATTACTAGTAAATTCGAGGAACAACAAGAAAGAGATATAGAATCATTACTAGCTTGTCTCCTTCCTTTAGCAAAACCCCTGCGAATTTCAAGTAGATAATCGGTTTGCAAAGAACAGGGGATTGTTTCAGTAGTGGCAGAATGGGGAAATGGACTAGAATTTGAGCCAACCAAAGAGGAGAAACGATCTGCGGTGAAGTTTGTGGCCCGTAATGCACTGGAAATGCTGCGGTAAGATGCTAATGCTCGTCTGATTGAGATCGCCATTGCTTTTACTCTCAGAAATTGCAAAGTTTCATTGGCTTTTCTATTTTTCTCTGTGCGATTGGTGGTTTATAGGGTTTTACAAAAACTTCCTTCTAAGTGTGTGAACCGGGAAGCGTCATTGGGTTTAACGAAGATCGACCGAACCGGAGTTTCGGTTTATCGGTTCAGCTTCCGAATCGGTTTTGGTTTATTTCAGAAAACCAAAGAACTACTACTCCCCGTCCTAATTCTATAGTATATAGTTTGACTCGAGATATAGTTAAAGAAAGAAATAATTTTTTTTAATTTATGGTTATATATAAGATGATATGTAACAAAGTTAAATTGTAAGTAAATATAGAAACAATATGATTCCATTTTTAACGAATTGATAAGGAAGTAAATTTTATTTCAAAAAATTGTAATACTAAGCTTATCTAGTTAAAACTTGATTTCTCAAGTCCCTGATTTCAATTAATTTGTTGTGTATAAGTAAAATTAAGTTATTTCAAATCGTTCTAATCATTGAAACATCTTAATAAGTTAAAACACGAGATTTGGTGGTTCTGAATGTAAATTCAATGTCATCAAATGGGCTAATTAAGCCAAAGATTCTCTTTATCACCTACTTTACTGTTCTTTTTTTTTTGTTGAAAGAGTAGGCATTTTATTCAAATACTACGAAACATTGTTCCAAGGATCCATAGGATCATTACACATGGCAGAGATGCCGTCTAAGGCATTCAGATTGCCTAGATTTGCAAGAGTTCTACATGTGCTTTCTAGCACTAATTTCATACAAGAACCTCCATCCTTGTCCGCCAGCATCCTGGTCACAATAAAGGGTGGGGAATAACAAAACAGTTGAGCTCATTTATAGGGGCCTGCTTGGTAGCTTCCTTTCCCAGCAGGTGTGCTACTTCATTCCCTTGCCTGAAATTATGCCGGACCACTAGTTCCTTCTCCTTCCCGGATATCAACCACCTGCAATTATGTATGAGAGAGTTGTAAGTAGATTGTCCATTTTCTAGCAAGTTCATTACCTGGGTCAAGTCAGTTTCAATTTCAAGTGGAAAAAGGTTTTTCCCCAAGGCAAATTCCAAACTTTGATTCAGTGCCAGGAGTTCTGCAGAATACAGGAGATAGCTTGAAACCCATTATCCAATGGCCGTTATGATATAATGCCACCTATTCCGCTGGCCGTTTGTATATGAGCTCCACCAAAGTTTAGTTTATACCAACCAGCTTGTGGTTTCCTCCAGCTAGTATTGCAACTAACTCTTCTTACGTGATTACTTTCCCTATTAGTGAGGTAGTAGTACTCAGTAGCTTGGCTAATGATAGAGGGATAGAAATGCTATTTTTGGAATTGTTTTCTATATTATTGTTTCTGTTTAACCAGAAACTCCACAAAATAAAGGGAAATAGTTGGCCCCAAGTTATCCATTTGGAGGGAACACTGGGGTTGCTATATCTAATGACATCCACCCAGTGATGGTTATTATAGGTGGTGGCTGTACTGTCCCATTTGAGAGAGTGCTAAAGATTCTTTGCTATGTCGCAGTGAAGGAAGATGTGGGATAGATCCTCCTCACCTGCCCTGCAAATAGTGCACACCTTGTCCACATTCATATCGATGTGGTGAAGATAGGAGCGGGAGGGTAACCTATTGTGGTAGCATTTCCAAAGATATTTTTTTATTTTATTTGGAGAGTGTGTTTTCCAAATCCATTTGAAACTTCTAGGGGAGGGAGTATCTTGGTCTATTAAAGTGTAACAGGAAGCCATAGAAAAATTACCATCACTATTTAGTTCCCACATGGGGCAATCATAAGGGCGGTTTATTGGGATGGTAATAGAGAGAATGTTGCTTATAACGTTATGGGGTAGTTCAAAAGAGAGCTTGTCTAAGGACCAAGAATTGTTAAAAATTAGATCACCAATTTTTGTTGAGAGATTGCTTTTGTTTAAAGGGCCCTCTCTATGCAACTTCTAAGATGGGGGTATTGGGGATCCATTTAGCATCCCAAATAAACATGGTGGAGTTGTTATGAATAGACCAAAGAGTTCCTTTGTTACAAATGTGACATCCTTTGAGAATACTCTTCCAAACAGTAGAAGTGGCTCTTTCTTTGGTTTGTAATGTGGGTTTGGATTAGGACTTTTGCCCAAGGGGAAAGCGGATTACTAAGCAATCTCCAGGCCAGGCTTGTTAGAAGAGCGAGATTTTTTGATTTGGCTTTCTAAGACCTAAACCTCCTTTATTTTTTTCTAAGGTGATTGTATCCCAGTTGAGAAGGTGGAGCTTCTTTTAGAGTCAGTGGTACCCCATATGAGTCCCTTTGGATTCTGTCAATTGAGTTAAGGATTTTAGAGGGAAGGAGGGTGTATTGCATGACATAACTAGGAATGCTCGCAAGTGTGGATGCTGCTAGGGTGATTCTACCTGCAATGTTTAAACAGTTAGATTTTCAAATGGCCAGTCGACATCTCATGTTGTCTAGAATATAATGGAAATCTTTTGCTTTTGCATTAGAATTTGTAATAGGAAATCCTAGGTATTTCCCAAAGGAATCACTACTCTTTATTCCAAAGAGGTTTGAGATGTCATTAATACATATCCTAGAGCAATTTTTTGAGAAGATAATTTTTGATTTGGAGAAGTTGATGGTTTGCCCTGACATATTGCGAAAGGATTTTAGGCCTGAGAGAATAGTGTTACAAGACTTCCTATTTATGTGGCTCATTAACGTAAGTCGACTGCAAAAAAAAGATGGGAGAGGGCCATACCATTCGTTGAGAGAGTAATGGGGTCCCACATATTAATATCTATCTGATGATTAATATATCTTGTAAACATTTTCATACAGAGAATGAAGATATAGGGTAACATGGGATCACCTTGTCTAATCCCACGGCTTGATTTGAAATAGTTAGTACTTGAGCCATTCACAAGGACAGCCATGGAACTAGTTGAGATACACGACATTATGAGGGAGATAATTTTTGGCGGGAATTTAAAGTACTTGAGTGTTTTGTAGATGAATGACCACTCAAGTTTGTCGAAATCTTTTTCCAAATCTATTTGAGCATTATTTTTCCTTTCTTGCTGGCACTCTTGTTGAAGTTATTCATAATTTCTTGTATTAGAATTGCGTTGTCACTAGCAAGCCTGTTTTTAAGAAAACTAGCTTGGAAGGGACTAATGATATTTTCCAGGAAGGGTTCAGTCTATTAGTGATGATTTTAGTAATAACTTTATAAATGGTATTGCATAGGCTGATAGGTCTAAAAAATTTTAGATTGTTGGCATTGGGGAATTTGGGAATGAGGCATAGATAGGTGTTATGCATGATATTCGTGATAAAATTATGCATGGCAGTCCTTAAGTTATTATTCTCCCAGTTTGAGCGGACTATGTTGACAAAATTGGGGTGTGTACACTAAACATTTTCTAACCTTAATGGCTTTTGTGGTAGGTTAGTGGTGAAGGAATTAAGTTTGAGGAGTAATGGCTTATGGTCCAAGTAGGTTTTGGGCAGGTGGGTTACCGAGGAGCCAGGAAATTGTTTAACCAATCCTCATTAGCTAAGAATCTATCTAATCCATAATTAAACCGTTATGTCTTGTTCTATGATTAGACCACGTATACTTACAGCCCTTGTAACCTAGATCGAAAAGTCTACAATTATTAATGTGGTCTATATCCTAGAGGTTCTAGAGTGGCTAACCTTTCTACCTCCAAACTTTTCGGATGACATGGTTATATCATTTAAATCCCCTCCTACTAACCATGCTCCATTAAAAGAGTTTGAAATATTTTCTAAGTATTGCCACATAATTTCTCTATCATAAATATTAGTGCTAGCATAAATAGTGCGTAGGAGCCAAGAAAAACGAAAGGGGAGTACCTCAATCATGGCATGAATTTTCTGAAGCCTCCTAGTAAAGTTATTAACAGTGACAACATTGTGATCGTAGAGAATGACCAATCCTCTAGCTTGTCCTTTAGCAGGGACCTTGATCATCTATGTGAAGTTGAAGTCATTTAACAGAGATGCATAGGAGCTCATCCTAGTCTCCAGTAGTGCAATTAAACAAGGCTTGTGAGTGTCTATGATTTCCCTAAAGTTTCTAGGAAAATCATCATCATTTGCTCCACGAACATTCCAAAAGATGATGTTAGTGGTTCTATTCATCCTTAAGTTGTTGGTGGTTCTAGGTCATCTCCTCCTCCATATTAGAATTGGGGTTGTTCCTTCTACATGGAACTAAAATCACTGCATCGGAGCCTACTATTGGATCCCGTGGTGGCCTTATGTCCATGGAGCATTTGTACATTGAGGGAGGACAACTGCATATGAACTTCTTGCTCAATATTTCCTTGAAGAGTAGTACCTTTACCTCGTTTAGGCTTGCAAATTCCACACTCGATTATGTGTTTAGAGGCTCCATCTCTTCCTCCTCCTTTATTGGGCTTCCTGCTTTTCCTTGATCGTTGTGAGGGGGGTTGACTTCCATCTTGTTGGGGATGTTAGCCTGCAGATTGGGGTGAGTTTGGTTTGCATGTGTGTTCCATGGTATGAATATGGGGCTGATTTGGGATATCTCCTCTGGTAAGAAGAAAGGAAGGTCCAGAGGGAGGTTCATTGGAGTCTGTGGGTTCGCACGAGGTGGTAGATTCCAGTGGTTCTGCATCGCTTAGATCAGGTTGTGGTTCATGGTTGGTGCCAGGGGTTGTAGTACATTATTGATCCATGTTTGATTCATGTAATTGTTCATAGCCAGCCGCATTCCTTCCGATATTAGTTGTGCCAGATATGGAGTGTTCTGGATTACTAGGATAGTATCCTGGCCATTGATTTCCATGTTGAATGAGATTGCAAAGCCCACTAGTCCTGCCTCCATCCAGGATAGGGGCTGGTAGTTTGGAGGTAGGGTGGAGATGTGTAGTAAATCGTTGGGTTTGGCAGGTAGGGAGGGAAGGGAGGGAGGTTGTTCATTGTTAGAATTGGTGTTTGGCGAAGAATTTGGATCAGCCTGTTTCTTCTTTTCAGAGAGAAAGGTAATCTCGGCATATTGAAGTTCTTTAGAACTTGTAGACTAAGTTTTACTATCGGTGTGCTTGTTGGAGGAAGAGGCAGCAGGCAACTTTATAGAGGTAATTCTAATTGCATAGGGGATGAGTCTGGAAGCGTAAAGGTTTTAGCATGATCTGGGAAAGATTTTGTAGTTGCCACATGTTATAGGATTATGTCCATTTGTTTCGTTCCTAATGTCTCATTGGACAGGTGTTTGAGGGAGGTATTAGAGTTGAGAGGAGTCTTATCCAATGGGGGGATTGCACACTAGTGGGGCAGTAGGCTTCTTGTAATTTTGATTGGGCTAATTGGTTCGTGCTATTAGAGACTTGTTTTCCACTAAACACTTTATCATCCAACTGAATACTACTAAGCTGGTTTTTATCTAATGATTGCATATTATAAGGACTAGTGTCCGTAATATTTGCCACACGTAGGCAGCTCGTATCAGGTGTGCTAAGCGTAACCTCCATGCATTGGTCAATGGTTTCCTCAATTGGTATTGGTTTGTTGTCATTAGTAGAAACTGTGGGCAGGTCTTTTAGGGAGGAGAATTTGTTATTGGTAAACGGCGGATTATCAAGGGAGGGTTCCTTATTACTTGAGTGATAATAATAGAGTCCTTTAATTTTGACAGACTTGATAGGTACCTTTTCAACAAATTTAAGCTTCTGAGTTTGGAGAAACTTACTTGTATCTGCATTGAAGATTTTACCATTAATACCTGGGGGTTGCTGACTCATTAATTGCAACTGGCTGTGGACGTGTGCCTTTTTTTTTAGCCTTGTTGAAAGAAATTATTTGCCATTCTTCCCCACTTGGCTGCTGCTGTATTGTTTGGAAACTCAGTTGATCCTGGTTGTTTGAATTTTTTAATGACATAAAGTATGGACAATGGAGGTTAATGTAGCCAAGTCTTCCACATTTCTTACATAGGAAGTTTTCTCCCTCATAAAAAATGGACTGCTTGTGCGACCCAATATAGATAAAAGATTTAACTGGCTGATTCATAGGGATTTTCACACATAGCCTTGCATATCGACCTCGTAGGGTACCGGAGGTACATGCATCAACTTTTAATAATCTTCCAATGTTGCTAATTTTTTGGAGGACCACACCATCATAGAACTCAGTAGGGAGGTGTGGAAGACGAACCCAGATGGCTGTAAGGAGGGGCTTAGCTTCCGTTTGCACAAAGTTTGACTCCCACTTTTGTACTAATAGAAAATTTCCATTAATGAACCAAGGTCCCTGGTGCAAGACTTTGGCTAATTTTTCTTCCTTAGTAAACTTTGCGATATAATATTCTGCATCTAAGTCAATTAATGTGAAGTTCTCAGTAGTCTACCATTGTTCTTGGACTTTCCTCCTTTGGTAATGGTAAACAATACGCTTACCCATGAGTTTGATGATGACCGAGTATTTCCAAGAATGATAAATGCGCTAAAGATCTTCTGATGATAGGCTAACACTGTAACCTTCATTTATTACATCTGTATCACGCGTGTTACAGTCCATAGGCTCTGATGATTGCGCTTCTTGGCAAGTAGGCTTAGGGGGAAAAGCTTCAGTCTGTATTGTGATATTATGAAGGTTGGTGTTCGTGAGTAATTTATCTTTGAAGGAGGGAATATCCTGAGTAGGCAAACTAGGGATGGCCCTTGATTCTCCATTAATGGAGTTATTGGTTGTGATGTCTGGCGGCTTGGGAGGAATTTGAAAAGTGGTTGGAGTTCCAATCTTTTCATGGAAAATCACCTACTTTACTCTTGTTGCTACTAATTTATGCGACAATTGGTTCCATGTTGGGAATTTACAACTGGTACTTACAATTTATCGAAGAAGATAATTTTTTGACTAATTAATTGGTAGCTACTAAAGTAGTTTTATGTATTTTTGTACTCAATAAGAAGTGGTACTGTTTGTGCTGACAAATTTGTCAATTGGCTTATCAGCAGTTACAGTCTTACAGTATATACAACATTAATATAATTAAATGGATAGAAATTTTCTTCCATTTGTATCAAATTAATAAATATATAATATATGGCTATTTTACATATATTTATCACATAATTATTGGGTGAATTAGTTAAATGGCCTCCTACAAAATGTAATAGAAGCTTGTAACTAATTGACATATATTTGTAGTGGAGATCCTGAAGAAATCACAGATTGCCTATGTGTTATTAAAGATCGCTTATGTATTATTAAAGATCGTATTTTTATAATCATAAAATAAGCAGTCTTAATATATTTTCACACATTGCAGGTATTGTATAGGGTGAAATATGATATGACACGTAATCGTCTAAAGGTAGGACACATGGAACCCAAGACAGGGATGGCCGAAGACCGAACGCAGCCATTCCGCTTGTCCCCCGAAAGGATAACGTTCATAAAGGAATGTTAAATGCTCTGTGCCAGGTAGCATTTAATAGAGAATATTCTGCAGCATCAAGAGCGACGCCCGTTACAAAGAATTTAACATTTATGTTCACCGTTACATTTTCATCAATGACCCTCATAATTGACATTAGAGGAGGATACGATCCTAGGACCTACTTCCCTAGACATAGCTATAAATAGTGAGCTCAGTTATCATTGTAAAGGACACGAGTTTTATAGCAAAACTTATACTACATTTTATACAAAGCTTAATACAATCTTACTTTCTTGCTTTTTGATCTCATTATTGCTGTGCCCGGAAACCTTGTTCCCGAAATTGTCATCTCTGTTGTTTCGTCTATATTTCAAGGCTAAGTATTGTACATTTCTTCAATTATTGTGTTATTTTAGGATCAAATAAGTTCACTTGTCTAGAAACTAAGTATAAATTCAATTGTACCATTTTATGGGTAAACAGTAAGGCGCCCACCGTGGATCCTAGAAAATCGTGCAATTAAATTGATCCTTGCGTTTTTTTACTAACGCGATTTGATTATTTTGTCTTAAAAAAATCACAAAAAAATGGCAGATAACATTGTTGACAATATGTACAACCCAGAAATTCGAAGGGATCAACCTCATTTCGAGGATTCAATCGGTGACACCTGCAATGAGAAAAATGACGGTACGCCGGTGCATGACAGGCAGAACCCTCAATAGGTTCGAGAGATAACTCCCGATGATGCTGATGAGGAGCATATCGTGGATGCGGTGAGAGTCCTGCGAGAACAACATGCAATCATTCTAGACCATCTCACGTGGCAGGACCAAGTAATGACGGAGTTGAAGCAAGCACTATCGAGAGCTTCGAATAATGCAAATAGACGAGATCCAATTCCTCCTGTTGTCCCCCCAAACCAAACAACACAGAGAGTTGACAACAACACTCCCAGGGGTGAAGTTGGCTCAGACAGGACTGGGGGGAGCAGATCTGGTCTCAACAACGAGAACGACCCGTTCAAGAATGAACTTTTACAGTTTATAAGGGAAGTAAATGCTCGGATGGACCAAATCCCGGGTGCACCGCCAATATTGAAAGGACCGGACTCGAAGAAGTATACTCAATTGTCGTACAAGCCGAGTGCGGCATCAGAACTAATCCCGAAGCGGTTCAAAATGCCTGAAATGCCAAAGTATGACAGGACTTCAGACCCACAGTAGCATATTACCACCTACACAAAAGGAAATGATCTATCTCCTTATGAAATTGAATTTGTGCTGCTAAAGAAATTTGGAGAAACTCTCACGAGGGGAGCCCTAACGTGGCATTCATTATTACCCGAGCATTCCATAGATTCCTTTGAGATGCTCGCGGATTCTTTCATCAAGGCTCATGCCGGTGCCAGAAAAGTACAATCCCAGAAAGCCAACATATTCAGGATCACACAGGAAGAATCCGAATTACTATGAGAGTTCGTTATCCGGTTCCAGAAAGAGTGAATGTTGCTCCAGGCTGCCCCGGATGAATGGGCAGCTGAAGCATTCACCAAAGGATTGAAACCCAGAAGCTCAGACGCTTCCCGAAATATGAAGGAGAGCCTGCTTGAGTTCCAAGCAACAACTTGAGCAGATGTCCATACCCGGTACGAATTAAAGATGACCAGGTTGGTTCCACGTCATTGGTCAAAGGACATGAGAAGACCAGAGAAAAATCAAAGGATGACTATGACCGCAGACAGACGGACTTCGAGGGGCCGATTTTTGCCCTACGAGCGGACCTAAGGCCATGGCAGAAACTTCCGAGCAGCAAACAAGTTCATCATTAGCAGAGAGATCAATCGTGGTTGAAAAAATAGATCACTCCATAATAAAGAGACGTTGGGGTCTCGGGATCCTTCTTATCCCAAGTTATCAAAATATAACTTCAAAGTCAGTGTAGTGGAGTTGGTGTCAGCAATGAGAAACATTAAAAATGCACGATTCCCAAGAGATATGAGATCTAATTCCGGCTAGAGGGATCCCAACTTATGGTACGAGTTCCATGAGATGAACGATCGTCGGACAAGAGACTGCTGACACCTCCGATAGGAGGTGGCAACACTATTGAAGAATGGTCACCTCAGAGAATTCTTGAGTGACCGAGCTAAGAACAATTATGGTCGTAACGAAGACAATGCGGAACTTCCAAAAGCAGGAGAAGAACCCCCACGCCAAAAAATCAGTATGATCTTCGGAGGGAATGAGATTAACGAGGTCGCCTTTTCGGCAGCAAAGAAGACAAAAGTATCAATAACTCATAATAAAGACTCCGAGAAGACGATATCACTTTCACGGAGGAGGACGCAGACGGATTGTTGTTACCACACAACGACGCACTGGTAATTTCTTTAAATATGTTAGATTTTAAGATTAAAAGTGTTTTGGTAGATCCAGGAAGTTCAGCTAATATCATACAATGGCAAGAATTGGAGCAAGCGGAACTCACCGGAATCATTATCCCGACAACAAAGCTCCTCGCTGGATTTAACCTTGCGAGCGTGACGACCCGAGGAGAGATTTTGCTGCTCACAAACACAGAAGGAGTAATGAAAAAAACTCTCTTCAAAGTAGTAGATGGTGACATGGGATACAACATCATCCTGGGAAGGCCATGGTTACACGAGATGAAAGTTGTACGCTTAACATATCACCAATTGCTGAAGTTTCCAACGCCGGAAAGAATCAAGCAGATAAGAGGTGATCAACTGATAGCAAGGGAGATGAATGCAATCTTAGTTTCTAGTAGCAAAGGGAAGGAACGCATGGCATAGCAATTACAGGAACTGGCACCTTCACTCGAGCTAGAAGGAGTTAGCCTGGAAGCAGAGTCACCATAACAATATTAGGTGCCAAGATATTTCCAAGTTCCAAAAGAGACAAACGCAACGAAGTCCACAGCGGAGGAACTGGAGCAAGTTGCATTGTTCAAGGAATTCATAGAGAGAAAATTCCGTTTGGGGACAGGACTACACCCGGAGCTCAAGTCTGGTTTTATTGAATTTCTTAAATTTAATGCTAATTGTTTTGCATGGTCGCATGAGGATATGACAGGTATCCCGACGGAAATACCCGTGCAGAAGGTGAGTTTGGATCCTAATGTACCTCCGGTAAGGCAGAAGAAACGCCCTAATGTCTAGGCCAAGAATAAATTCGTCAAATAAGAGGTAACCCGCTTGCTTAAAAATCGGTTCGGTCCGAGAGGTAAGACATCCGGACTGGCTAGCCAATGTAGTAGTAGTTCCTAAGAAGAACAATAAATGTCGCATGTGTGTAGACTATAAAGACCTTAATAAGGCATGCTCGAAAGACTCTTTCCCACTACCAAATATCTATCAAATAATTGATGACACAGCCCGGCACGAGTTGATGAGTTTTCTCGATGCTTATTCTAGGTACAACCAAATCAACATGAACCCAGAAGATCAGGAAAAAACTTTATTTATAACGAATTTCGGTACATATTGTTATAACGTAATGCCCTTCGGGTTGAAAAACGCCTGAGCCACTTATCAACAGCTCGTAAATAAGATGTTCAAAAAGCAAATATGAAAGACTATGAAAGTTTATATAGATGATATGCTCATTAAGTCTTTGAATGTAGGTGACCATCCTAAGTATTTGCAAGAAATATTCGACATCTTGAGGAATCATAACATGAAAGTTAATCCCTAGAAGTGCGCGTTAGGGGTAAGTTCTGGTAAATTTATGGGATTTTTGGTCTCACAAAGGGGAATTAAGGTAAACCCCGACAAAATAAAGGCCATAGAGGATATCCTGGATCAATTATCGAACATAAAGGAAGTCCAAAGGCTCACAGGAAGATTAGCAGCTTTGAGCAAGTTCATTTCCCGGTCATCGAAAAAATGTCACCGCTTCTTCACATTGCTCAAAAAGAAGAAGAATTTCGAATGGACACCGGAGTTCCAACAGGCTTTGAGGGATCTGAAGAAGTACTTATCGAGCCCTCCATTACTCTCAAAACCAAAAGAAGGTGAAACATTCCTAGTCTACCTCGCAATTTCAGAAGTTACGGTAAGTGCGATTTTAATCCGAGAGGACGAAGGTATGCAATTTTTCATTTATTATGTTAGCAAAATTTTAACGAGAGTAGAAACTTGCTACCCACATTTGGAAAAATTGGCCTTAGCTCTCGTAGTCTCCGCTAGGAAGTTGAGGCCCTACTTCCAATGTCACCCGATAGTTGTGGTAACTACTTTTCCTTTATGGAACATCCTCCATAAACCAGATCTCTCGGGCAGATTGGCCAAATGGGCCGTCGAAATGAGTGAGTTTGACATAGAATATAAACCAAGGACTGCATTTAAGTTGTAAGTCTTGACTGACTTCGTGGCCAATTTCAGTCCGGGACTACTACAACTGGCAACCAAGGAGGCAGTAATGGTGTCAGAATCGACATCGGGGATCTAGACCTTATTTACGAACGGAGCTTCCAATGTAAAGGGGTCTGGACTTGGAATAGTCTTAATCACACCTTCGAGGAAAACCCTAAGGCAAGCCATCAGAACGATCCCTTTAACTAACAATGTCGCAGAGTATGAAGCTTTGATTGCAGGGGTCGAATTGCCCGGGGACTTAATTCCGAAGTTATCGAAATTAGATATGACTCATAACTGGTGGTAAATCAGGTCTATGAGATCTTTGATACCAAAGAAGAACGTATGCAACAATACGTGGTAAAGGTCCAGGCTCTTTGGGCGCGATTCCGGGAGTGGTCAATTACTCACATCCCCAAGGAGGATAACGCAGAAACGGATGCATTAGAAAACTTAGGACTCTACAGCCAGCCCCGTAGAAATAACTTGTACAAGATAGCCACAAGTAATGACAATTTCTTTTTAGCATAACAAACTCTTATGTATTTTTTTAAAATAAAAGGAATAAAATGAAATCCTTTTGTTTTTATCTTGTTTCTTGTCTGAACGGTGAATAAACTTTGTCATTTGAAAGTTAAACAAGTACTTCAAATGTTAGTGATGTAATGAACAGGAGACGTCCTCTTCAAGAGCACCGTAAACATAAGAGGTCCCTCTTTTTTGAAAACCCTCATGTTAAAGGGTTCGTTCCGGAAGAATCTATGCCCGGAATCAAAAATGCCTTCAGGGAAAAATACACTGAAGCTATATATGAAAAAGACGCAAAAATTAAACTTGCTCAAATACTTATAGAAACCCTCACGTAAAAGGGATAATGCTCGGAACCAAAGTGCTTCGAGGAAAACACATTCGAGGCTACACATAGTAAAGCGCGAATAGGAAAACGTGTGCTGAACTCTTGAGAAAATGCAAAGATTAAAGTATCGCATGGATATTCAAGCGAAAGTAAGACTCAAACGATACTTGAGCAAAAATATGTCTTTATTTACAAGAATGTGCCAAAACGGTAAAAGTTCAAAATGGAGAAAATAAAAGAAAAGCTAAACTGTAGCGCCTCGGGGATCAGGAGGAAGAGAAGTTTCCGCATTCCCGAGAGAAATAGGGGGTCCACCGATGGCTCGATGTTTTCCCCAGTTTGCTTCAACATCGTCACCTTTCGATCCCTCTTCAATTCTCGAAAACTTGGAATCGGACTAGAAGAACCAGGAGCATCGGACTGCGGCATGAGTCCATTTTTAGCAGCTAACTCAAGCTCTCGGGCCCTAGCAATTTTGGCATCAAAGTCGATGATACCAGCTTTGGCCTCCTCCAAGATTTTACTCCTCATGTTGTACATGGCGTAAGTTGTTTCAACAACGAGGGAAGTCGCTCAGCGCTTAAGTTCTTCTTTGAGTCGGGTAACCTCGGCAGAAAGGCTTTCCCGGGCGGACATAGCAGATTTGAGGTTGACATCGAGGTCGCGGACAGTTGAACTAAAAAGCCTATTATGCTCGATAGTTTTCTTGTACTTCTCTTTTAGCTGGGCGTGTTTCTCCCCCACAGTAACAAGCTCTTCAATTTTAGAGTTCAAGGCTGCTTCTAAGTTGGTTACTTTTTCGGCAGTAGCAGCCTCGCGCTCGGTTGCAGCAAGAATGACGTCCTGGACTTCAGCTCATTTGGCCTTAGCTTCATCAAAACTCACCCTCAGCGGGCCAATTTATTAGCTAAGGATTACCACTTCTTGCTCACTTTGTTGCAAATAAGCCTCCAAAACAACAGCTTCAGTAGCTTTGCTTTCCAGTTCCGAGAGGCGGAGAACAGTTTGGTCTCGTTCCACCAAAAGCTGATTCCATTCAGAAGTAAGTTCTTCCTTCTCATGAATCAACCTTTGAAGGCCCTTAGAAGCAATAAAGTTGGCCTACAAAACAAGAAGTAAAACTTAGAATACATTCATACAAAAGTAGAAGAAATAATGAAGGAAGAAAAGAACGTACTGCTGCGGCATTATGCATGGCATTGTTCAACAAGCACTTTCCCGAGAGTGTCTAAATCTTTTTCCAGTCTTTTTCTGAAGCCAAAGGCTTTAGATAATTAGAAAACTCCACCGACCTGGATAGTAAGTTGCATCCGCAGAGACCGAAAGAGCAACGTTCCTCCTCCTTTGTGGATCTTCAAAAGGGGCAGCATAATTTTGCTCCAAATTCTCGTGAACTAGGGACTGTGGAAGAGGAACACCTTCTTCATGGTCGGATGCAGCCAATTGAGGTGATGTAGCAACTGTTGATGGAAGAGTGGATGAAGATAGAAGTGATGTAGTAGTTGCCGGTGTTGGTGAAAGTGGAGATGAAGCTGATGGAGTTGAAGAATGAGAAGTAGTTACATCAAAAACAATGTTGGCTGTTAGATGTTCGCCAACTAAAGATGGCAAGGACCCGGTACTCAGCCCCATAGCACCGGTTACAGCAATTGGGGCCCGAAAAACGGGAGTTGGCATTTTCTACCAAATCATATTCTCCCCAAAGTGTCGAGACATCATCTTCAGTTGGTGTAACTATCTCAACAGGTCGAGCATCCTATCAAGATGATGAGGATCGTTGCCTTCTGTGAAGAGAAGCTCCCTCATCAATAGCCTCTTTATCATCATCAATCATCACGGTGTCTATGACCGGCCCAGAAGGAGGACCAGTCATCATCGCCAGCGGAGATGATTCTGGAGCATCAGTCCTTGCCCTCTTATTCTTTTCCCCGGCAGCGGAGGAACGTCTTTTCTTTGGTTGTTTATCCTCCGGCCGGGGACTCTGTAAGGAAGTGTTTGCACCTGAAACAGGCCCGGAGATACCTGTTCGAGTAAATGCTTCTTGAAGCAGCCTCGCTGCATCAGCAGGATCAGCCAAAACGTCCTCCTTGGGGATAGCAACAGAGTCCGCAGGTGAACAAGTCAGAAGGGTTCAACCAAGTTCTCCATATACAAAAAAAAAAAAAAAAAATGGAAGCAAGGTAAGTTAAAATAGCCATGATTTTTGGCCTTCCACCCGTATTTAAAGGTCAGTTCTTTCCACAAACAAGTTTCGCGCGAAGTGACATCCAAGATCTTCTGAACCCACTAGTCCAAACTTTCCACCACCGATGGGATCCATCGAGTTGGTGGAACATGCGAATGGTGAAGAGTTGATACGGCCAAAAGAATACCTAGTAAAAAGAAATACTAAACAAAGAGCTTACGAGTGCAGTTCCAAGCGGCTGAAAAGGATGAAGCTGTTGTCGAAATGATATCGTTGGTGGCGATTGTGGCGAACCGTTCCATCCACCCACGGTTGTTGTCATCATGCATGCTAGACAGTAAAGCATGGTGGCCACGCTTGCAGAGGTTTATCATTCCCCCGTGGAAGATTTTGGGAGAATACAGATTCATCATATGAGCAAAGGTTAGCTCATCTCCGGTTTTCTGGAACAAGCGTCGAAGACAGGGGACCGTCCTCCATACTGAAGGGCTTACCTGTGCCAAACACATTTGGTAGTGAAGGCAAAACTCCGCAATCACGGAACCAAGCTCTCTGCTCAAAGAAAACGTACCCAAAGTAAAGGGATACGTGTCAAAAGTATGTAAACCTTCCTTGGGAAGGGTCACTCGCTCCGATAGATCAGAAGCAATGATATCCAACTCATGGCAGCGGCAGTCTTCCTTCACAGTAGGAATACTGGAAGGATGAATAGAAAAAGGGTACCTGCTAACAGCCCATGTACAAGGGTTAGCAGTAGGGAATTTCTCTTCAAGGTCCTTTGTGGTACTGAGTTTTCTTGGGATGATGGAACCCACCGTTGGAGGAACAGAATCTTTGATTTTGTTCTTGTTCTTTATAGAACCAGCACGCTTGGAGGAAAAAGCCATTGAAAAAGAAGAAGGAAAATGTTTTGTTTTTGAAGAGAATTAGAGAAATGATGAAAAACAAAAATGCAAATCAGAAGCTCGAGAAATTATGAAACACAAAGGAAAAGAATGTTGCGTATAAGTAAAATTTTGGCGGCTAAATTCATGACCATGATTACCTCGATAATCGGCAAAAACTGTGCAGAATCATAGAATGACGCGTGTTCGGGGCATTAAATATGGAGAGATGCGTGTCTAATCAAATGTCAGGAACCTTCAGAGTGAGTTATAGTAATTCCCGCCGAAAAGGTGTTTCTACCAACTTTCCGGTAACACAAAGTTATGTCACCGGAAAGCAGGGGGACTATCTGTATAGGGTGAAATATGATATGACACGTGGTCGTCTAAAAGGAGGATACGTGGAACCCAAGACAAGAATGACTGAAGACCGAATGTAGCCATTCTGCTTGTCACCATAAAGGATAACGTTCATAAAGGTATGTTAAATGCTCTGCGCCCGGTAGCATTTAATAGGGAATATTCTGCAGCATTAAGAGCGACGGTCCGTGACAAAGAATTTGACAGTTATGTTCACTGTTACGTCTTCATAAATGACCCTCATAATTGACACTAAAGGTAGATAGGATCCTAAGACCTCCTTCCCTAGACATAACTATAAATAGTAAGCTCAGTTATCATTGTAAAGGATACGAATTTTCTGGCAAAACTTATACTACATTCTATACAAAGCTTAATATAATCTTACTTTCTTGCTTTTTGATCTCATCATTGTTGTGCCCGGAAACCTTGTTCCGGAATTATCTTCTCTGTTGTTTCGTCTATATTTAAAGGCTAAGTATTATATATTTCTTCAATTATTGCATTATTTCAGGATCAAATTACTTTATTTGTCTAAAAACCACATATAAATTTAACTGTATAATTTTACAGGTAAACAGGTTTATGATAATGGGGGATAAATTCGTGTGTGTGAAAGTTGAAACCAAAGGTTCGTCATTCGAGTTAACATTGAAGGTGATTGACGTTAGGGATGAAATATTGTACAAAGAGTTGGTGAATGAAGTTCATAAATTGTGATATGAATTATTATCCATGTAAATTGAAAGTAGAAGTACAAGCCTAGGGTAATTGTTAAATAACCATTCAATGTCAAGGGTACCGACATATTACAGGGAAATAAACATGGCTTTAGGTGAATATTTATTTTTATGAAATTATGGATGTTAGGTAATTCGGGTTTACCACATGCACCTTGATAAACCCATTAATATTTCGTACCATAGTGTATATGCACACACATAAGCTTTCCTCCATCTCATTATCTAATTTTATATGACGTTTGATTTAGAAATAATGTTTGAGATGTTAATTTGTGTTATGGATTACATTTGTAGTAATGGAAGAAATTATTAGAATCATTGATAAAACGTTAGTTTTAATAAAACAATGTGCTTCTTGGGATCTTTCATACCTTACCAAATTGGTAATAAAGCAAGAGACAACTATCAAAAAAGAAATTTACTTATCTATTTAACGAAAGAATCACCGTTAAAACTAAGTGTCTGGATTAAAGTTATCTTAACGAAATAGGAAAATATCACGTCAAAATTTAAAAAATTTACACTTATGATGTTCAAAATTTAAAAGAAAAGCCATATTAAGTGGGACATGGAGTATATATTTTGTTGTCCCATTAAGCTAGTATATTACTCATATTAAGAAATCAACCTCCATTTTTATATTCAAAAAATATACATAGTAATAGCTTGAGGTATACAAAGAAAATCGATAAATCGCACCAAATCGATAATTCGAGTTAAATCGGAAAAAAAAAAATTCAATGTGGTTTGGTATTGGGAAAAAAGATCCGACCATAATTGCTTTGGTTTGATTTTAACTAAAAAAGTCAAATCAAAACCAAACCAACCCGACATTATTGTGAGCACCTAATTTTTGCCCCACATAGAAAATTACTCCTAAAAATAGTCCAAAAATAATTTTAATTGCTTTTATAGAATTTTAAAAAAAAATTATTTTTTGCTTTGCATTATTCACGCATATTCAGAAATGTTTAAATCGTGAAAATTAAATAATTTTTTATATTTTATTTAGTGTGCTAATTGCATTCAAGAACTACTCATAGGTCAGTAACATGCTTGAAACAAAAATCACAAAACTATACATTAGCTTTAATCATTTAATTAATTAGTTTAAATACTAATTGGGTCTTTTTGCAAAATAAATTCAATTAGAAGTAATGTGGCCATTTTTGAAAATCTAAAAGAAAGAATGAAAAGGATGTTGAGCTAAAATCAGGACTGGGCCAGTTGTTTCAAGCCCAATCTTGATTGCATCCCGTTCAGCCCAATCCCAATACCCGGTCCAATCCCCTCAGTGACCAAAATGACACCGTTTTGGTCACGTTTAATCTCAACCCTTGATTTCCCTTAATCGTACGGCCTAGAATTCCCCACCTCATTCCCTTATATATGTCCGAACCCAGTTCCCCCGACCCCCAAAACCCTAGCGACGCTCTTACTCCTCATCTCTCTCACTCTCTCTCAGAAGCCGCCGCCGGAAATCGCCCCATGGTGGCGGACCACCTCCAAACAACCCCAAATCACTATCACATAATCTCCTTCGCCTCGTCATTCCTAATCCCCAAACCATTTCCTTCAAAAATCCCTACAACTTCACGGATTTTAGATCTACTAAGTTGGAAACCCTAATTCCACCATTGTCGGTTCTTGAAATTTCAAAACGCGATTCGACTCGAAACTCACGTCAATCGATTGATGTTGCTTTCGGCTCATTTTGAAAAGTGCTCGAACCCGTTGGTTGACGAATGTTACCAGAAAAGCTTGCTTCGTTTTGTTTAGGTAATGTCCGTCTACTTTCTTTTCTTCTTCTTCTCCTTCTTCTTTTGTTCTGTATTCTTTTCTACATATTAGCATAATAGGTTTTAAAAAATAACCAGTTCCCTGTTTGCATGTTTAGGATTACATAACTATTGGTTAATTTTGATGCATTTAGTGTTAAAGAGTCACTGCTTTAAAAGTTTTTCTGTTGCTCCGTGCTTTTGTTATTTGGTCAAATAGAGACCTGCCTTGTTTGACAGGCAGGCCCATTGGTCTTGGGTTAGTAAGTGCATGTTTAGGTGAGTTAGGGGTCTGTATTTGAAAAGAAATTAGGCTTCGGGGGCCTTAGGAGTAGAAAATAAAAGAAGAAGGGTGGGAAAAGAAAAGGATTAACTGCAAATAGTGCAACTGGCACTTTTCAGTTGCAAAAATATTCCCTCCCCTATGACAGTCCCTTGATTTACGCTGACATATTCCCTTCCCCCACTAGACTCTCTCTTGTTCAGCATTCCGTATATATATATATATATAGAGAGAGAGAGAGAGAGAGAGAGAGCAGACACAAAAACACCGATCCTAAAAAACTATCTGCAAAATTAAACTTAGCTAAAAATAAAAGAAAAGTGAGTTGAAATTTTGGAGGAAAATTCTGGAAGAAAACACACAGATAGACAGAGACACATAAGCGAATCCACTACTGAATTTTCGCACACATCTCTATTTATCTGCTTCATTTTCTGGGATTTTGGGTAGCATTCAAGCTATGAAATTGCTTGATTTAATTGCTGAAGTTGGCTGTTGTTCTTTGCTGCTGAATCTCACCTTTCAATTCTGACTTGTACCTTGTCAAATTCTTCTATTGATTTCTGATTCTAGTATGTAGAAACTTTATCTGTAATTCTTCTTTGAGATATGTAAATGATACGTAAACTGTTGATTTAATGACCTTGCCTACATCTATGTGTTTATAATGTTCCCTGTAAGGTCTGTTTGTATTGTTCTGTTAATGAAACTGTTTGCTTGAGTTAAAATCTAAATTGTAATTGCTTGCTGCTTCAAAGACTTCATATCTGCTAATCTACTGCCTAGTCAATTATTGCTTAGTTATGTTTAAATGATATATTGAGTAAAAGTTACTTATCTTCTTATTTGGAATTTATTTTGGTATTTGTCCAGTTAAATAATCACGTTTCGAAGGACATTGTTTAAGCTAAAGTCAGTCAGTCAGTCTTCAAGTTTGATTACTGGTTGATCAAATTTGAGGATTGAAAGACTCCATGTAATACTGCAATGTGTTAGTTGATAGTTTCACTCTCCTACAAACAGTGAAGAAGAATCTAGGATGCAAACATATGTGTATTCATATAGTTATTTTTCAGTTTTGAAGTTGTATTTGATAGGAATGGTCACTGTGATGTACTAAGTTTAATTCCAACAAATTTGAATTCTTGGTCTGTTATTACAAGTTAAGCATACAATATTATGAATATCATATAATTGTGCTTTGTCGAAACCTGTAATATTTACGTGCACCCATATGATTTTGAGCTAAATAGGGCCTGGGCAGTAAGCTGGTCCATTTAGTTTACCACAAATGTGGTACGCGGAAGTGGTAAGCAATTTGGACTTCAATCCGGAGCCCATTAACGCTACACATAAGGGGATTTTATATGGGCCGTCGACATCAATTTGTTGAAAAGCGCTGGCAGATGTGCTAAGGGCTTCACGTTTAGCCCATGGATATTCATACCCAATCTGTTTCAGCATAGCTGAAATACTATCTAAATTTTAGAATTATAATTGTCATTCGTACACCCCCCGAGGAGTATATAAAGGAGTTTTTCCAATTAAAGTGACATTATTCGAAATGAGATTATTTATTTAATTTCTTCAGAGTCTCCACTTGGAATATTTTGATTGGTGTTCCAAGTCACCGGTTTATTTTTTAAATCCCAAATCGAGAAAAATTTCGACTTTCCTTGTGAAGTCTGCGAACCAGAAATTTTGAGTAAGGAATTCTGTTAACCCGAGGGAAGGTGTTAGGCAACCTCAGGTTTTAGCACGGTCGCTCAACTGTTATAATCGGCTAATTATCTGATTTTAATACATGTTTCTAACCTATGGTATATTTTATATTTAACCGCGTTTGTTTAATTATTAGAAAAAATAGCAACGTCCTTTAAAATATGTCATGAACCACGTCAAATAAATGCACCCGTGTTCCGTAACGCATTTTATTTAACGTTGAGATTAGGATTTAGGTCACATAAATGCGCACCCGAGTTTAGGAAAGTGAATTAAAATAATGCGCCTAAAGCAACTACACATTTTAACTTTTCGAGGGCCATGAAAATTCGGTAAATAGCACGCCTCGATTTTCTAAAGATTTTCATTTTGATTAAATGAGGGCCATGCATTTTTGAGATTTTATCTGGCACGGCGCACCTCGAATTATTTCAAAAAGCTTCTAATATTCGAAATTGTTAAAATCGGGTTACATGAAATGCACCCCCGAAATTGACATTGTTACTATGTCACGGGAACCGTATCCATAATCACAATGGTTTATTATTAACGCCTAAAGCGAACTACGAATATTGGTAGTTGTTTTTTTTTCTAACCTAGTTCGAGATTATTTGTGCAGCTATTGCATTATGGATATAACATTGTGGAAAGATATGTAAAGTCTCATTAATATTTGACCCATTGTTGCTCTAAAAGAAATTTAATTTCTAAACCCCATCTATTCCAAATTAAAGAGCAGCCCACTATCTATTAAATTACCCTACGCCCAAAGTTCTATCAACTAAATGTCAAAAGCACATGGCCCAACCGGCAAGACTAGCACAATGTTGCAACATTAAAAGGCCAGAAACGAAATTCTTAAACTACTACATAATCAAGTTCACACTCATCAATTTAAGTATACAAATTAATAGTTCCAACCTCAAAATCAATCATGATATCTAGCAAAGACTTGACCACATTGGGCTGACCAAATTCTATGTGGAACTCTTATAGGTTTGGACCTGGATGCCACCGAAATGGGCCAGCTTAAAGTCAGGCTCGAAACCAGCCTTAAACAAAGCTGTTTTCTTAGGAATGGGCAACAATTGTAGCCCAAACGTCAAAGGAAATGGGTAATTCAGCAGATGCTCCTTTGCGAGAGCTTCATCAGATCACATACAATCATAGGTAGGAATAAATCAATTATAAAATTTCAACCAATTGGAGAAAATTAAAAGTGAACAATTATCAACTCACTAATTAATTATAAAACCGATGGACTAAATTGTTACAAACTTTCTAATTCAATCCTTAAACTTATGAAAATGGCTTCCCAAATTCCAAAATAATAAATTAAAACAGTAGACCAATGACCTTCTCCCTGTTCCTTCTTCAGATTTTCAGATGCAAATGCACAATAATCAGAACAGGAAGATATGAGATGACACTTCCTTCTAACTTCAATTAAACCCGAAAATATCAACTCCAGTTCTGTTTTTAGCCAAATGAACTATTGTGTTTCAGCATGTTGTATATTCTATACTATAGCAGAAACAACATTAGCATGCTTTGGTAGGATAAATGATTATCAGCAGCTACTGAATCAATTTGCGAGTAATTTCAGTCAAATTTTCAGTTAAATGAACAGAACAACAGAGAACTGATGCTAATAGAAGAGCAGAGATAACAGATTTGGCAAACAAACAAAAGTCGTGAAGAAAACCGAACACATATTGCAACAGTAATTCAGATCTCATTACAAACCAACAAAAACTCCAAACAACTACTAACATATGATCCATTGACACTGATCAATCCAAATTTACACGTTCACAACTTCAGAGATTGATAGGAAGAGGGATTCAAACAAATTCAACCATTAAACATGTTAACTCTATAGAACTAGGCAGTAAACATTTTAATTTCACTCATGATTTCAATTTAAAGCTACAGAGATGTTTGAATATACCTACACAGCAGCAAACAAGTCTTAACATGGCCAAATAAGGCTGAGAACAACTGCAATGGAAGTTCAGCTACTAGTTGACAAATAACAGCAGCAAGCAACTAGTAATCAAGCTAGATCCACTTCGAAACCCAGAAATACAAGAGAAGTCTACTGTTTTTTCATACTTTTCTTCAGAACGTTAGTTTCCTTTTATGTTTTGAATTTCAAGCTGCAGTTGTGTGTGTGCTGTGAATGAAGATGAATGTATGAGAGTGAGTAAAGATGATTGAGGGTCTGTATCTGATTTTCTTTTAAAAATGCAGAGAGAGGTCCTTATAGAGTGTAAAGGGTGTGTTTTATCAGAGAAAATCATAGAGCCGTGTGGAAGAATTTGTTAGAGCATCTTTTCTTAACAAACTTTTGGACAGCTGTCCATTCCAGTTATTATCTTATTATTTACAGCCCCTCTTTCTTCTGAATTTGACCCTTTTTACCCAAATTTGACCTAATTTCTTTTGTCCTTGTTGCAATTTAATCCCTTCCCTTATCTGTAGAAGTTTCCTTAGGTGTAACAGAAAAGATTCTCCAAGTTTTATCTCCTAAATCCCCCCAGAAGTTCTGTTTTTACTCTAATCAGTCCTTCGGACTCTTTAAAACTCCTCTTTTACCCCTGATTTTGCTTTATAAACCTAACAGGTCGAGTCGACCCGGTTCCAAACACTAATGAATCCAAATCAAACCCTTTTATTCTAGGGCTTTTTGATTTTACAAGCCCAGTTCAGACACACACATTATTTACCCATTGCCTTTCACAGAGTCTTGACTACTTGACTACTTTTAAGTCCAACGGAAAGTAAAACATCAAATCCAAAAAAAAAAAAACAGACTATAGAGCTTAACATGCAGCCACGGATTTTTGACAAAAATTAAAAATTAAAATTGAAAAACTAAAGAAGAGGTAGAAGATGAGAATACTGAAAACAAAAATGAAACAAAAAACAGAAATGAAAAAAGACAAATGAGGGAGTACATCGGACTGGTGGGCCTGAATATATTCAAAATTTTGATTTTTAGCCAAGCTTGACTTTAACCGTGTGTTCTTGTTGAGAACACACGGATAAAGTCGATCTTGGCTTTAATCGACTCAGAAACTTCGATTTCAGAAGTTTTGAAACTTTTAGGGTTTCATTTTCGATCTGAAATTGCAAGGATCTCAAGGGGTTTTGGCTGAAACGGAGTGGGGATTTGGGGTGAGGGGACAATGGTGGTCCTAGGGTATGATTTTGGGTGGATTGGGGTGAGCCGCCATGCTTATTGGTGGGATTTAGGGCGGCAGATTAGGGTTTGGGATAGGGGTCGTTTAGAGAAGACGAAATGAGGGGTTNTCGGACACTTATATAGGCGAGGGGCGGTCAGTTGTGAGCCGTCGGATCATCTGAGATCAACGGCTCAGATCAAGACTTAACCAAACGACGTCGTTTGGGTATAAGGGGAATCGGACCGGGTTTGGGCAATTAACCTTGGGCTGGTCTGGTCAAAATTATTTTGGGCTTGTCTGAATTTTAAATACAAGCCCAAATCCGAGTTCCTTTTTTTTTGTTTTCATCCCCAATTCCTCTTTTTTTTCTTTTTTTTTTTAAATTAAAAATCCTAATAGTTAAAAATCCTAAATTACCTAAATGTGAAATTAAGCTAATTAACTAATTCTAAAAATTATAATAACACTTAATTCTAAGAATTAAAGATTTAAAGATTAAAAAAAATATAAAAATAAACTATTTTCGTGATTTTTCAATTTTTATAAGATAAATAATTACTAATTTAATCCTAAAAATGTAAAAACAAATCATAAATGTAATGTATGATATTTTTTGGTATTTTCAAGAAAATGTGGACAATTTAAAATCTACTAAAATTTCTAAAAATGGCGAATAATAATTAATTAATTAATTAAAAAAATCTATTTTTGATTTCTATAGGAGTATTCTGAGTGTGGCAAAAATCACGTGCTCACAATAATCCCTCCAGCTTAATAAGGTAGACGAATCTGCCAAAGAATCCAGCAATCGATCCTACAAAGAACTTTCTATGAATTATAGCCTCACAGCAAATCCACAAGTAGTTTAGAAAAAATAGTTCTCAAATATCGTAGTTTGCTTTAGGCGCATTTAGATAAATCATCATGACTATGGGCACGGTTCTCGTGGCATAGTCATGATACGTAAATCTCAATTCAAGTGCGCATTTCACGTGACTTGATCACAACTTCAAATGATAATAATAATAATAATAATAATAATAATAATAATAATAATAATAATAATAAACATGTTGTAAATCGCGGGTGCGTGTCACATGACGCGGTTCGCAATGTGTACAAAAATAATAAGTGCGCGACATCGTGACTTATTAAAATAAACTCCATAAATACTAAAAGCAATTAAAATTTTATTAAAAGTGGTTAGAAAAGTAAAAATCACAATAGGTTTTAAACATGGAATAAATCAGATAGTTAGGCCAATTATTAATAGTTGAGTGACCGTGCTAAAACCACGGAACTCGGGAGTGCCTCACACCTTCTCTCGGGTTAACAGAATTCCTTACCTGGTCTTCTGTGTTCGCGGACCATAAATAGAGTCAATCTCCTCGATTTGGGATTTTAAACTAAACTGGTGACTTGGGACACCATAATAATTATCCCAAGTGGCGACTGTAAATAAGTAAATAATCTCATTTCGAATAATGTCACTTTAATTGGAAAAACTCCCCTATCCCTCGGGAAAAAGGAGGTGTGACAATTATATTTATACAATATTTTATACATATAAATATTTATTTTAATGTAATTTATAAATATTTCTTAAACATTTTCACATTTTTATCTTTTAATGTATTATTTCAAGCTTGGGCTTAACATATTGAATGGTCTAATAAGTTTTATAGCCCATAAATGTAGCAACTCAAATAAAGTTCAAATCGATACTAATGCTAACAAAATACATTCAATTCAATACTAGAAATGACAATAGTTGGATATCTGTTTTTAGTTTTGCATTGGTTTATAATGAAAATGCATAACTTAATTTATCTTTTTCTTTAATGCTTAGTCATGTAATTAATAGTATTTATTAGATGTACTTATTTTAGCATGACTTATATAATACTTTTAGATTGTGTTCATTTTTATTATGGCTTATTAATTAGCAATATTTATTTTATGAGATTTTAGAATCTTTGTTATTGAATATTATAGTACAATGCTATGACTCATCACATATTATTGTGTTATTTTCTTGAAAAATACATTATATAGTTGTATCTTACTAGGACTAAAGAAATATTTGGAGCACAAGTTACATATTTTTTGCTATGAAGACTTTACCGGAAAAATTCGAAAATCCCAAAAGATCCAAAAAACCCGAGAAAAATCGAGATTGAAAATTCTGACTTTGTTGGTTTGATTTGGTTTATAGATGTAAGAACCCAACACTATTGGTTATTTTGGTAATTAAGAAATTCGAACCAATCCAACCTATGTACACTCCTACGTAGTAATATATGCAACTTCAATTAATCGAGTCAAACAACGTGAAGTAGGTGGAGAATAATAAAAATATAAAACAAGATCCTGCTTGAGATTTTCCATGAACTATTGTGCATATTATAAGTCAACTAACTTTACCTGGCAGCATGACAACATTTATATATATTAAAAGAAATCAAACTCCAATAATTCAGAAACGCATTTAGAGTGTTGATAACGGGTTCAGCTAGTAGCAAGTTTGTGTGTGTGTATATATACATATATATATATATATATATATATATTAAAAAATTCACTTATAAATATTTGCTTGTGAATGCAATTATTATTGTAGTATTAACTTGAGGCGCTGTATTAACCCATAAATTTCAATAAAAAACTACGCATAGTACATTGTAGCTACAGAAAATGGAGTGCATATTCGAATTAATTAAAAGGTGAAACTTGAGAATATATTATAAAACTATGATGAACAGAAACCTGTCTGTGATTTTATATCAATTTTTGTATAGCTTTCTGTGAGTTATTGTGTATATAAATGAACTTGGTTATACTGGTAGCATGAACCAAAACTTGTTACAGTTCACAATATGGCTGCAAAACAAGCAGTCTTTCCATTTTCTCTGATATTTGCTTTGGCATTCATCCCTTTACTTGTGTTTTCTGCACAAGCAGTTCCATTGGAAAGGTTGGATTCTTTAAAAGTTATCAAAAGTGTGAATAAGAATGGTCCTTTTCTTGGTCTTCTTACTGTCTATGCACCAGAAGAAGAGGCTTTCTTTAGTACTGGTGTCTTTAGGCCTGATCCTAGACACCCCTTTGTTGATTTATCAGGTAACTGTAGCGTCTCAACTGAACTCATTACTTTCTGCTCTAATTATGTATAAATATGAAGAAAAAAAATTAAAATGTTTACTCTAGATCTTGGATTTGCTTATGCATTCTCTCCTTGATTTAACTCTATAATATTCTTGGTTTCTTTTGCTCTAAATTATGATAATTTCCAAAGTTAAAACTGACATAGAGTCATTTTTGCAGGTAGACGTTTCCAGATTGGGAAGGTTGCGGGAAAGAAAGTCATTTATGTGAAATGTGGTGTTGGATTGGTAAAAAATTCTAAAGATCTTTCTTTTCAAGTCAAATGATAATATTATCCTTTTTAAATAAATGTGCTGCTATTCTTGACCTCTCGTTGATGATAAGAGAGAAGTCAAAATCCACCTGTGGGCCTGATGGATGGTCAGAATATCTCCGCTTTTAATCAGATGTCCCAAATTCGAGGGTTTTATTGTCTTAGTGGATCTACCTAGCTCGAATCTTGAATAGTCAGACCAATGAGTTTTTGAAATAGTTACCATTTTGCAAAAATTTGATGAAATAGTTGTTTTTACATGTTTTTCTTGAGCCGATGATCTATCGGTAACAGTCTCCCTATCTTTAAAAGGTAGAAGAAACGTCTTCGTACACACTACCCTCCCCAGACTCCGCCTATAGAACCACACTGGGTTTACTGTTGGTGGTGATGAAATAGTTGATTGGCTTTTCCTTAGGTGAATGCAGCAGCAGCAACACAGCAGATGTTGGATCTGTTTGACATAAAAGGAGTAATCCATTTTGGTATTTCTGGTAATGCCAACAGTTCTATGCACATTGGAGATGTCACAATCCCATATCAAGTTGCACAAACAGGACTCTGGGATTGGCTGGTAAATCTTTCTCACTTTTAACCCTTTAAACATTCTTTTTTTTTTTTTGCCCGTTTTTTTTTTTTTTTTTTTGTATTTCCACTGACATTATAGCTGGCTCACATAAATTATATGTTTGGACAGAAACCAAATGCAACTTTGGAACCAAATGATTTTGCTCAATTTGATTTCAAGAATTATAATGCACCAAAAGGAGGGGATAACAAGTTGGGGAGTGTTGGGTATAGCACTGAGCAGTTTTACTCAACTTCAGGGGACGTTAACGTACCTCAGAGACCAGTTTGGTTTAATATAACCAAGAATTGGCTTCACGTAGCCTCTCACTTACAGGTAGGTGATGTCGGTCAACTTGCGTGTACTTTAATTATATTGTCGGATACTTATTAACTCCCACCAGTACCAATACCGAGTAACTCTGTTGATCAAGTAGAGGCGGATCGATTTCTATTTGGTGTGATTGTAATGTGTTGGATCCAATAACAGGGGATGAAACTGGAGCAGTGTGCAAATTCGACATTGTGCCTTCCGCAAAAGCCTAAATTAGTTGTTGGACTTAAGGGGGCAACTTCAAACTTTTTCATTGACAATGCAGCTTACACAGATTTCCTTTTCAAAACTTTTGGGGTTACATCACTTGACATGGAGAGCTCAGCTGTTGTAATGGTAACTTGCTTTTCCTTCTTTTTTTAATTAACTTTTATAACACTGTTATGTCACCTAAAAGATAGCTATAGTCATACGACGGATTCATGATTTAGACTCATTTATGTCTAAATTATGGGTTCATAACTGAATATTTGTTGAAATTTTATTATTTTTCACTATATATTGTCCGTGATCCATATTCTACAAGCTCTATGCCTCTCACAATACGTAACTGTCCATAAATAGTGGATAAGTAACATGAAAAATAAGGCAAGTTACATGTTAAAACATAAAATTAATATACAAATTCCTTACACTATCATTGTATATAAGTTAGATTTTTTTTTTCTTACGGTTAAAATTTCATCTTTTCTTCAATTTGCTGTTAATCTGAACTGCTTAAGTACTTCTGTTTTGGTGATTTGTGCAGAAATGCTTGTCAAATGGCTACCCAGTTATCGCAATTCGTGGAGTATCAGATTTAGCAGGGACACAAGAAGGCGACAACACAATTAGATTATTTGGACCTTTAGCTGCTCTAAACACAGCCAAAGTTGTTATTAGTTTTGTCAAGTCACTACCTGGAAACTATATTTCCAAATTCTAGCATGTTAGAATACGTCCTGAGACGGATTTAGGATGAGTTGTCACTCTAATTGAACTCTATATTTTTGGTCGAATTATGTATTCATGTGCAAAAAATATTCAAACGGTTACATATAATAAGATCACACTTGTTTGAATCTTACTAACTCTTGATTCTCGATTTGTCCGTGAATATCACCTATTCCAAAGGCCAATATTTGAGTATTAGTATTTGATGGTATTACGATTTCAAACAACTAGGGACTAATCCCCATTATTCAACATTATTAATTAGAATAAGTTATTTATTGGATCTTTCATCTTTGACTAAATATGTTATTTGCTGGACCTTTGACTAAGATTAATTAATAAAGAGAGCAAATGGTCGTTTCATAAATATTGGGTGTATCAAAGATGAACAAGTACAATTAATGTTTCATGTTGTAAACTACCCTATAGTTTCATATAATTCATATATAGAGCTCCCTTTTGTCAAATATTGTGAACCAAAGCTATAATTTAATCTACAAACAGACAATTTGCCCCTTATGCTTCTATTTTATTCTATATAGCAGCACTACATTATCATGTTTTACTAGATCATGAACCTAATCGTACTATCATTTATTCAAATTCTTCGAACTTATTTTTTAATTGGGCGATAGGGAAATGGCAATTAATATTTTGGTAAATATTTTTGTGCACTCGGTTTTTACATTAATTTAAATATTTGATATAAATATTGAATGTGAATAAATTTTTATAATAAATATTTTCATGTCCGATGGAGTTGTCACAATCCAAAAGCAATTTGCTCAGACATCATTGTCGAGATTGGTTGGTGACTTGGGTGGTCAAAATTAAAAGTTTATAACTTTAAATGACGTCTCTAAACTCCATTTAAAATACCTATCTTAATGATTTGGCCTGCCATATTTTAGGGTGCATTTTGACGACTTGATAAAGTTGCTTCTGGGGTTCATGCCCACAGTTCCCCACTTCTTTCACATGAACTATTCGTGTATGCATAAAATATTTCTCTTTTATCATCGGATTACTATTGTTTAGGTATGATTTGCAATCAACGAGGATTGTGGTGGAGTGATAAATACTCCTTCATTCTTAATCAGAGGTTTCGAGTTTGAGCCTTTGGGTATGGAGTCGTCTTTGTTAGGAAGAGCTTTACTTCCAATATGGGACTTTTCGACGTGAATCCGGATTTAATCGGACTTCAATGTAGGTACCAAACACCGAATAAGGGGAAGAAAAGGTATGATTTGCCAATCTTCATAAATCGCTGTGATAAGTGGTAGAAAAAGTACTAAAATCATGTAAATTATCCCATATTTAATTCGTGTTTGTTTGGATTTGGATGTTAATCACATTGATTCATGTTAATATAATGTGTTTTTATGTGTAGGAATAAGTTGAAAACAATCGGGGACGAAATCGGGGAAGAAAACAAGCCAAAACAAGAAGAAAGAAGCAAAAAGGCGGAATCCAGCCCACAGGCCAGCGCCCAGCGCTGCCTGTGGCGCTGGAACCAGTGAACTGAAGAAAGCAATCTGCCTCCAGTCCCCTGGACAGCGCCCAGCGCCCCCCAGGGGACTGATTCCGGAAAAAGTGTCCTACTTCATCTAGAAGACCCCTAAACCGACCCAAAACCTTCCCAACTCCTATATAAACATCCCTAAACCCATTGTGAAGGGGGAGAACGTGATTTTGGGAGCAAAAGGAAGCGAGGAACATCAACAACAACAAGAAATTCTCACTTCATCAAGCAAACTAGTATCTCTATTTTAGTTTTCTTATTTAGTTATTTGATTTTGTTGAACATGAGTGGCTAATCACCCCTTGTTCTGGGGTTGTGATTAGCCATGAATATTGTGTTTCTAACTTGAGGAATTCGTTTTAATAGTTAATGTGGATAAGATTGTTTCTTCAATTCTATGTTTAATTGCTTAATTGTTTTGGCCATCAATTAAGTTCTATCAATTATCTATGCTATGTTTGGGAAAACTAAGTTTAGATTAGAATAAGAATTGAAGAAAGCATGTTCTTAACTTTATTAAAAAGAGCGGATTCGTGGTTAAGATAGGAATATACTTAATCACCATGCTTAATTATATAATCGTGTTCTTCATGCATTCTTGCTAGATTAATTCCATAGGAATATAGGCATTAATCTTGTTAGGAATAGGCGAATAGTACTTCGGAAGAAGGCTATAAGTATCATTATCGATTAATTAGCAATCTTACATTAACTATATGAACGATAAGTCAATTAGAACGCAATAGGATTGGAAGTAAAATCATAACCTTGGAACCTTTGTTTCATTGATTACAAAATACATATTTGTTCTTTGCAATTTCTAGATTAAATTAGAATTACAATTTAGAATAAACCATATACTAAACTCGATCTTTGCTTGATTAGATAACGATATTAGTTGTTATAAAGTAGTAACTTAAGTCCCTTGGGTACGATAATCCGGACTCATTATCCTATATTACTTGTCGACCACGTATACTTGCGTGTGCGTAAGGAAGCAACACGCTGCTCTCCTATCTTTACACCTATAAAACCAAAAATGAAACAATTCCATCAAGTGATTTTCCTGAACTAGATATTGCAAAGCGCAATCTACTAAAGGAATTGATAATCAGGTGGGGCTCATTCGCTTTTGTTGAAGAATAATCTAAAATTTGTGTAGGAAAACTGAGGAGTTTTTCCCTAATTAGACACTGGGATAACAATTACAGTACAACACTTTCTCAAGTAATTTTTTGGAATCAATTTTTCATGTTATGCTATAATATATATTCTTTATAACACCAATTTAATATAACAGGCAAAAAATTACACGATACTGTTATAGAAAAGCTTGACTATATAATCTTTTACTTCCCTAGTAAGATCCTAGGGAATTAAATTACGTGGTCCTCTTGTACCTCTTAATGCTGCAAAGTATTCCTTCCTGTCCACTTTAATTGATTGGTTGACTGTTTTCACGCATATTAAGAAATTTATTTTTTAGTATTAATTAACAATGAATATTAATCATATTAACCTTGATATAATAAATACTCCTAGGCTTTTTACTCCAAAGGCAACTTTAAAAAAAAAATTAATTTCTTATTGATATCTGAAAAAATCAAATATTATGGATCACAAGAAAGGGACCAGAGAGAGTAGCTGACCAAATTGTTAGTCCAAATTGATATTTTGGTGGCCAAAAGTTTCGTCGTTCCTTTATAGTTTTGATTTTTATTTACATTAGTTTGAGTTTAGGATCTGGCAAATGAATTTCTATTTGATTGAACACTAAATTTGTCTTGTTCACTTCCTCTGTTTCTTGTTGAAATTTGATAATAATGTAGATTCTCACAAGTATCATTCTGGGATTTGACAAGTGATTTTATTTCCTTTCTGATTGAAGACGACATCTGATATAGTAGACTACTCGTCATCGTCTAGGAACAAATGTCTAATTTACTTAAATCGCGTAAAATATTTGTAATTGACTAAACCAAGTTCCAAATTTGTACTCTCCTTATTTTTTAAGTTACTATCGCTTAGATTCTTTTATTTCAAAATTTCTCAAAAGTTATAGGATTCCAAGCCTGGAAACTTGCCTCATCATTCCAGTAAAGAATCATGGGTTAATTTCATGAATAATCACTCAATTATTACAGTCAGTAAATTAATTTTTGTAATTAAAAAGACATTCAACTTTGCCTAAGTATTACAATAAATCATTAAATAAATTTTTGTGAAAAAATAAAACACTCAGCTTTGCAAAATATCATATAAATAATATTAGGTCTATTGTCACAATATCTCCATTGTTTCCCTCTACTGGCGTTTTGTAATATTTAGGTAAAGACGAGTGATTTTTTTTCTTTCAAAAAATATTTTAATATTTTTTATGATACTTAAAAAATTAAGTGATTTTTTCATTACAAAAAATGGTTTAGTAAGCCTTGTGCAATAAACAGAAGTTACGTGCCCAAGGATTATCCAAGATTGTATCCGAATTTTACACCGGTAAATATGCGGCTAGGATCAAAATTAATAACCGGCCTTAACTAAAGCTTCGACTTTAGCTGCTATCTTTTCCTACAACTCACGACTAATTTTGAGTGGGCTAAAAAGTCTTTTATTTGAATAAAATTTTATATTGTATAAGATTCGGTCACGATCGATTATACTTTTGGTTTATTGAGTAAGTGTTGATACCTTTGCTTGTTGAACTTTTTATGATTAAGTTTTAAGCGAGTATTTTAGAGGTACAACTAAAAACTTCTATAATTAAATTCCATGACAGGTAGTATTATTTTATTTTTTTAATCAAAGTTTCTATTTTTATACTCTTAAGAAGGCATTTCTTAAAGTTTGTAGGAAGTACATACGATTGTTCTTGCAAATAATAATTGCTCGTTTTTATTACTTATTAAAGATGACATTAACAAAATGTTTCTTATACTTAAGTTATGGTTGAATATGAAAATAAAAATACTGGAACTTGGTTTGACTTTTGTCGAAGACAAACTTTGATCTAGGAGATGGCAAATACCTTACTTCAATTACTACGTGCAAAAAGTTTATCTCCTCCCTTTTAAAAAGAGTTAACGCCATGTTAAGGACCACAACAAGAGTTGGTACGCAAGAAATGATTAGTACTACTAAATATGCAAATATGAAGACAAAACCATCAAATTCATGAAACATTAAACACAAGTAAAATTAATTACAATTGTTTAAACTCCATTCACTTTTTCTCACTTTATGTTTATTTATTGTCAAACTGCAACAAAAGTGGACCAAATTATGAATCCCAAAGGCATCAAAATTAGACCAAAGAATCGATGCCCACCAAACCTCTACTTTCCCCTGCCCACCATTCTCATCGTCCGACCATTACTATTCCATTTCAAAACTTAAAGAAAAATAAAGAAAAACAAAAAACAGAAAAAAGAACCAAAAGGAGCTAATTATGTATACATAAGCACAGATTTACTCACACTGTTTATACCAATTCATATAATATTATTATATTATATTTCTTTTCATTTATCCAAGCATGTTGGATAGAGTTTACTTGGTGCCTATTACTGATGAGAGGTAACAGGTATCTCATAAAATTAGTCAACAATAATAATAAGAAATCCAATATAATTACACAAGTGAAATATGTGAAAGATAGTGTGTACGCAACCTCATATTGTGAATATAAAAAAATTTGATCATTTCATAATCAAAGTCACATTATTGTTGTAAAAAATACAATAATAAAATTAGGCAATTAGTATTATAAAAAAATAAAAAGTCATTATAAATTATAATGGAAAAATTATAAATTAAGGTTAGAATATAGTTTCATTAACTGTAGTTTATGGCTAGTACTAGTACTAGTAAGTCCTTTAGCGAGCCGAGAAGCCAAAAAATTAGAAGAAAAAACAAGTCCCTCGCTTTATTGAAAAACATATTCATAGCAGGATACAATAGGCATATATAGAGAAGTTGCAGAAAGGAAGCGTGGATCTGAGAACGATCGATGGCGCTTACCAGACTTCGTCATCCGGTGATTCTCCGAGCTCCTTCTCTTCTCCGTGCTCGCCGTCTTCTCGCCGCCGGCCCATCCAACTCTTCCACTTTCCGATCCTTCCATCAGTACGCTTTTCTCTTTACATTTTTGTCTATTTTTTGAATTCTAGCTCGTATAATAAGAATACAAATTGCTGAATGTTAGCCTGGATTATAGAGATTGGTACACGCGGAGAAAAGTTAATCTGTGTGTGTTCGAATTCTGGCAATACGTATTTGAGATTGACAAGTCTCGCAAGTGCTTAGTCTATTGCTTTTTTGTTTTTTATATTATTCATTTGCTCTTTTATTTTGTTGCTTTCGGATTGTGGTTGATCAAGGAAATGGACAACAACAACAACAACAAACCCAGTGTACGCAAACCTTACCCCCCTACCTTAGAGAGACCGTCTCCAATAGACCTTCGGTTTAAGGAACAGTGAAAATAAAGCAACAAACAGTAGCAACAACAATGTAATAGGAGCAAATGGCACAACATGTAATAATAAAGAACTAGGAAAAAAAATACAAAAATAGTACTAGTATTATTGGTAAGACAGAGACACTAACGACTACATGTCTACCTTTCATCTTAATTCTCAACCTCCACCCTTTCCTATCGAGGGTCATGTCCTCGATAAACTGGAGCAATGATATGTCCTGCCAAATCACCTCATCTCAATACCTCTTTGGCCTATCCTTACCTTTTCTTAGACCTGCCATGGTCAATCTCTCACACCTCCTGACTGGGTCATCTATGTTTCTCGTCTGCATGTGCCTGAACTATCTCAAACTCGATTCCTGCAATTTGTCCTCCACTAAGGCCGTACCCACCTTGTCCCTAATAACTTCGTTCCTAATCTTGTCTTGCCTGGTATGCCTACACATCCATCTCAACATCTTCATTTCAGCTACCTTCATCTTCTGGACATGGAACTTCTTGACGGGCCAACACTCCGCTCCATACAATAGTCGATCTACCACCACTCTATAGAACTTGCCCTTAAGACTTGGTGCAACATTCTTATCACACAGAGCCCCAGAAGCGAGCCTCTATTTCATCCACCCGCCTCCAATTTGATGAGTAACATCCTCGTCAATCTCCTCGTTGCCTTGGATTACAGAAAAAATATTTGAAGCTATCCCTTTTGGGGATGAGTTAAAAAAAAAGGGACAATCTAATGCATTGTTGAAATTAGAAAAAAAACGAAGAAGCCGTAGGGGATGAGTTGAGTACAAAAATGCATATTTTGGTAGTTTAGGCATGCTTTGGGCTAGAATTAGCTCATGCCGTGGCCCACATACATGGTGGGTTCAACCGCGTACTGGTCTTTATGGGCATACATATCTAATGCATTTCTTCAAATGATAATACTTTGTCCCATTTTGATGAACCTTACTAAACTGTTTGAGACCTCAAATTTAATAGATTTACGGTCTAAGTTACTCTCTTTTTCCTGTTAATGTTAAGTAATTTGAAGATGTTCGTCTTGTCAATTTTAAGAAGATTCTGAGGAGAAAGCAGATTTTCCTTCATCTAACATGTTCCAAAGGTTCTATTCAATGTAGTCAAAGGCTCATTTGAGGTGCACTTAAGCCCTGAAGCTCAGAGAACGTTAGAGTAGGCACTTTGCGTCACTTAGGCTGCACTGCAATGTAGGCAAAGCACTAACTCGTTGCCCACAAAACTCTATCTGGAATAGAACGGTACTAAACAATAAACATATCTGGAAAAAAGATATATTAACTGTCAAGGATATCATTATAAATGAGGTTGTTACTTTTTTCTTGCAGTACATATACATTTTTATTTTTTCCTTTTGTTGCACCTTTTTTAACGAAAGCTCTCACTTTGCTCGTGCTTTGTGCTTAAAGCCCGATAGACTCGGTGCGGTTTTTAACGCTTTTCGGCTTTGACAACACTGGTTCTATCTTCATTTGGAGGGTGAGGATTGGGGTTCATTATGGTGGAAAATTTCAGTTGTGAAAGAAGGGGATTATGTTGTTTTTAGGGCGTGTGCCAGAGTCATTTCATTTAATATCCAGTCAGATTAAGGGTATCTAATGCAATTCAAGAATCACGCCAACTAGTCTGACGATTATATAACTATGTATCGTGGGAAAAGTGGCTTGCAATATTGGTTGTAGTTTGGCAGAAATAAAATGAATATGGGTGTCTGTTTGGGTGCAGAATCACGATTATCTAAATGCTTGTACTTTGCATAGAAGACGATATCATAGATAAAGTAGTAAAGGAGTAACAAGAAAAGCAAGCTAAAATAGAAACAACAATGGAAAGGCTTCATAAGTGCTCTAAACTTGAAAAGGATTTGGCACACAAGAGTTTAGTTAAAAAGAAGGAAAGCTTTTCCATCTATTGATCTTTCTGTTTCCTTTCCTCATTAACTTTTTGATATACATATATGAAGGTCCCTTTTTCTCCATATTGATTTGGTAGGTCAAATGCTTTGAATTTTAGGTTTTCTTTTTGTTGAGGTAAATCCAAGGCAGCATTGGAATTGCACCCCTTCAATGTAGTTTAGCTATGTTCAGTATTCTAAAGAAAAAGTGGTAGTGATGCACCAACGTTCTAGTACTCTTCGTAATGTACAAGGGCTCTGTACCTTTTTCTGTCTGAATATCAGTCATTTTTGCCTAAGAAATTTGTACACGAGCCTCACTTTTCATTTAGTTCAAACCAATGATTGTAATGGGTGTTCAAACTTATTGAGAAGCTTTCTTCTTAAGCACTTCACCTGGATAAAGTGTGCATTGTGATGTTCATTATTTGCAGTGTTTCTGGGGAGCTGAATCAAATTCCTGATGTGGATGCTACGTCATTAAGGTTTGGATGTTAAGAATTTTTGTCCGTTCATTTTAGTGCTTAATGAATTGGAATATGCCATCCCACTTCAAATTTCTCCATATAATGGGACAAGTTTAACTAACATAATTTTGCTGGAGAACTATCATTTAAGATGAATGAATATGTTGAACTACTTCTATTAGCTAGTCACTGTTTTTCCATTTTCAAACGTTATCATGATCTAAGTGGTTGTCTTAGATCTAATGCCAAGTCAATGGCATCAATAAAACATTAAGCTAGTTAAGCATTTTTTTTGGGGCCTGTTGAGTCTCAATCCTAGTCCAACCAAAGTCAACCCAATTTTCCAGATTTCATGTAGTCTAGTTGAGCTATTGAGCAATGATGGATACATTGACCTAGAAGGGCCTATCATGATGACTCATTGCGTTTTACCCTCCCTATCATGCCTATGGAGGCATGAGTTGCACATTTACATGCTAGAAAACTTGAAAAACCCTTGTAGGGCCAAGGTAAGCATATTAGTACCCTGCTAAGGTACGTCTGACAATCTGATTTTTTTTTTTGGTGCAACGGTAAAAAGTTGCCACCCTGTGACTAGGAGGTCACGAATTCAAGTCGCGGAAATAGCCTCTTGCAGAAATACAAGATAGGGCTGCGTGCATCAGATCCGATGTTGTCCGACCCTTCCTCGTACCCTGTCATAGGGGAGCTTAGTGCACCGAGCTTTCTTTTCTTCTTTTGACAAGTTTAAGATGCTGGAGATGCACCAACTCTTTTTACAGATTTACGCCAAATGGGCTTGATAGTCCCTCGATCTCAAAGAGAAACTTTCTCCATATACTTCTTGTTATGTTTTTGAAATCTTCTCGAAAGAAAGAAGGTTGTTTAGGGACTTACTTTCTTTGAAATTAAAATGAAAGGACATTGCAATGATGCAAAGTTACAAGGAGATGGAAAAAGAAATAACAAAAGCTTCACCAAAGAAATTGTGGATCCTAAGACCTGACTACATTAACTCCTTCAAATGTTTGATGAAGAAACTGATTTATCAAGTAAACTTGTATACTAGTTTTGTTGGCCATAAGCCTTCTGTATGCACGTCAATGATTGTAGACAATTGAGTCTCTCTCTCTCTCTCTATATATATATATATTTATCTCTCTCTCTCTCTCTCTCTATATATATATATATATATCCTCCCAATGTATTGTTGTCTGACTGGACATATGTTGTGAATAAGATAATGCACATCTTCATAAATTGGCGGCAATGAAAGTAATAAAGTTCTAGAGACTCCTCAATAAATTCTTCTATTCTTACAACGGGCGCTAATTGGGTTTCTCATATCATATGCAAAGTTGATAAAATTCTCGAGTTTGAGATTTTGATTATATAATGACCAGCTAAAAGTTTGACTTTCTGCTGTAGTTTTTAGTTTGCGGTGCCAATAGTAGCATGGTTTCTTAGTTAGTCCTCTGTCTTGCATATTACAATCTTGGGACTTGTCATGCTGGTTTAGCAGAAAAACCAACTTAATGGACTAATAAGGATAGACAAGATTCTTTGCATGGAGATGATATGGTTTCTTGACAGATTAAGTTGCATCAATATTAATTACTAATCAGCTGAAGGTAGATTAATCTGCTCTGTAGTTGTTTTTTCTCAAACTTTGTGCTGTTCACTAACTATGAAGTTCCACCAGGCCTTTACATTTCCGTCTGCTCAGTGGAATCCATGACATACCATCTAAGGTTAGTTGCAATACTTGTCTGCCAATTGAATTTCATTATTTTATGTTTCTCTGATTTAATGTTGAAAATATTGCAGTTACAAAGTGGTGTTCGGTATCTATCGTCAGCTGGTAAGTATATTATACAGATGATGTTGCTCCTACTTTATGTCATTATCTTTCCAATATGCATAGCTTGCGTTTAGTAGCTTCCACTGTAGTATCTTGACTTACAAGTGCCAACACTGAATGAAATCAACAAGGTGTGCATTGAAAAAGAGCATATAAAAGAGAAGTAGAGTACAGCTTTAGAATTAGAAATTCTTTCAACTTTTGACATCTAAGAGAAATTGAAGAAAACTCGGAGATAAGTCCTTTAAAGTTGGTGCTTTTCGTAACATTTGTTTGTAGGAGATTGTTGCTTTGGTGATGTGCTTATCTCTTGTCTCTCATTTATACTATTTTCATATGAAAAATGACGCCCCCATATCATCATTTTATTACATATATAGGGATTTACTTCTTGTAACTTCCATGTTTTTGGATAAATTGAATGATAAAGAGATGGAATAGTAGTTCATTTTCTATGACCTGACGTGTAAATCTGGTGTTTTGGAGGCTGTACGTTTAGCTGTGTTTACTTCTAAGTACCTTCGAATCTTGTACTTAGAATATAGTGGCTGCTCCATCAAACTTATTCATTTGGAAAGACGTCTGTCCCTTCTAGATATATACATGTATGTCTTTTGTTGCTAAACGCTTATGATCTTCTCACCTGGGACAGATAGAGAAGCCTAACAAAGCAATTTTGGTCCTAGGTGGTGCAACTTAAATCTAAGGTGTTTCCTTTCCAGCTAGTGTTTGGTTACTATGTTTGCATCTTGTGTTCTCCGAATATATGATTTCACCATCCTCTTATCGGTTTAATATATGCTATGGGGCCAGTGGCCTACATGATATTAACTCAATTCCTTATCATATGGTTAAGAGCCCAAAGATAGCATATCTGGCTATTGTGTGGTGCATTAGCTTGTAACATAATGCATGAATTTTGAAGAGCAGTTAAAGTCTTCAACTTATATATGGGATAGGGTAGTCTTCTTAGTTTATAAGGTCTTAGGCACAATATCATCTCGAAGATGTAGGCTTTAGGCACGGAGTGTCTTGGAGAGACCGTCTTGTCTGATGAAGCTGTAATGTTACTTTCCCCATAAGTGAATCTGTTTTCTATTTGAGAAAGAAAGTGGAAAGGTATTTGGTGCCCTTTGGACACGTTAAAAAATGGAAAATATTTCACTTTTATACAACTTATATTTGAACTGTGTGAGAATTTACCGATAATATGAGATTTATGAGGCAGAGAGGGCTTTGTTAAATGTTATAATACTCATTTCCTATTATTGCAGAGGTTCCTTTGCATACAGAAGTGGCAATGCCAGCTTTGTCCCCTACAATGGTAACGGTGTTATTTCTATGAATGATGAAGTGTTCTGCTTGCTATTTATTATTATTGTGGAAATTCTTAACTTGCCTGCTCGCCTCATTGCAGACTCAAGGTAATATAGCAAAGTGGAGAAAGAAAGAGGGGGACAAGGTCAGTTGCTTTTAATGGTTACCTGAAGTTAAAGTCATATCTCAAGTTCAACATTAAAACAGAGATAATGCCATCTAAAGTTTAAGGTTCAACAATTGAAAGTTCTTTGTTATTACACTCAGTTGAATTCTGATTTCCTAACAGATTGAAGTGGGGGACATACTATGCGAGATAGAAACTGATAAAGCAACACTTGAGTTTGAAAGTCTTGAAGAATGGTAAGCCTATATCCAGTTGTGCTGTATTTATTTATAACTTATCTGATGTTCTTTTTTATAAGGTAACTAATGCTCTTTTCTGATGTCATCGTTTTCTTTAGATATTTTGTATGTGATTAGAGATCTTCACTGATTCTTCTGCTGTTCCTAAATGCCATAATTACTCACTCTAATCATCAGATTAACCAGTGCACTCTTTAATGTTTTTGCTTTTGTTGTTTTGGCATATTATTTGCAGTTTCCTAGCAAAGATTTTGGTCCCTGAAGGAACAAAAGATGTACCAGTGGGACAAGCTATAGCAATTACGGTAATCAGAGTTCTCAGATAATTCTCCTGCCACTTCTCCTCTTCATTTTCTCTTTTGTGATTATCTGCTGTCAGTCAAGCACCACAGAAATATAATTGAAGTGATAATGCTGCAGTTTTCTTTTCTTTCTTTTCCTCTGAAGTTTTTTGGTGTAAAATGAAAAAAGAAGTCTGTGTTAAGTCAAGAATTTCCATTGTCCATTTTATTTGAACAGCACTTAAAAATCTCATTTTGGGAAGTGTGTATTCTCTCTGAAAAGTTTGTTTGATTCTTCCCCTTTCAGAAGAAAAGAAGCATGGGCTTCTTTCCTAGAAGAACTGTATTAAGGAGCAATTTAGTGTTCTTTCTTTCGATGTTTCTAAACGAAAGAGTTTACCAACTTAGAGCTTCTGTATTTATCAAGTGAACCTTACTGGGTGAACTTGAGAAGGATTTCTGCTACATGGTTGAGATAAAAAAAATAGCAAAGATCAGAATGTCGGCAAGTATTGTAATCTCAAAGAAGATCTATAGGGGAGAGTCTTCACTGAATACTCTAGGTGGTAAACTCAGGTGGAAGCAATGCAACCTTTTAACAGAAGTGGGTAGTCCCCATTTGGAAGGATTCTTTATAGTCTGCCTAGTCCTTTATCTATTCAAATCACATCCCTTTTTCTGTTTTAATTTCTTTTTGCAAAATTGTAGCTATAACCATCTTTTAAGTACTTATAACTACTTAGACATAAAGATGTCGTATTAAATGGTTTAGGAGTCTATTAGCAAGTTCTTGTCTTTTTAACGTTCCTCAACGGCAGCTTATTTTGCTATACTGATGGTTGAATTACAACCGATCTCTACCTTAGTGTGACCTAAAATCCATTCCCTGTGAAATTCAGGATGACTGTCCCCTTTATTGCTTGATTCTAGCAATGTTCTTCTGCCTAACTAGATTGGATCTCTCATTTCCTACATGCTTCTAAACGGCTTGTGTGAACTGTCATTTACATCTGGTTATTGTAAATATTTTGTGCTAATTGAGTAGGTGGAAGAAGCAGATGACATACAAAAAGTCCCTGCTACTGTTGGTGGTGCATCAGAGGTTAAAAATCAGGTATCTTCTCAGACAGATGCTGTAACGGGAAACGGGGTTCCAGAAGCCAGTCCTGTGAATATCAGCGCATCTGAACTTCCTCCTCATTTGGTCCTTGATATGCCAGCTTTATCCCCAACCATGGTATGGACAATTCATAATGGACTCTTGAATTTCCACGCCGTACTTATTTGTTTTTCCTCTCAGTGGTGATAAATTTTCTTTGAACTTTTACTTATAGAGCCAAGGTAACATCGCTAAATGGAGGAAAAAGGAAGGTGACAAGGTTGGTGCTGCATGATATGAGGCTAATGAATTTATCACTAAAATACAAGGAACCAGACATCGGCAGTGATGATTAAATTGCAAGTGCCAATATTATCTTATTTTTCTTTTGATACAGATAGCAGTTGGTGATGTTCTCTGTGAGATAGAAACTGACAAAGCAACCCTCGAGTTTGAAAGTCTCGAAGAAGGGTAAATTTCTTATCACATTTTAGATAAGACATTTAATTGCATGAGAATAAGATGCCTTTAGAGATTTCTGTCATCTTTCACTGTACTCTATGAGATAACTATTTCCAAGAAATTTTAATTATCCGAAAAAGCAGCCTTAAAATATTGAAGGAAGAGTCCTTCCTGCACTGTTCATATTAACATTACATAATAGACAAGGCCTTTGTAGTTATATATCAATTTTTTGGAGGAATATGTGAGGTTGTTCATTTTGGTTCTCATATTTCCGAGTCTTCAAAGTAGGTGACATTACATTCCATCTGTGTCCTGTTTGCTCTTGCAGATTGTGAAATTTTTTTCCTCTGATTTAATATTGGTTTTACAATTTCATATGTTCATTTTGGTGCCCTCAAATATTTTTATTGTATAATTGCAGATTCTTAGCAAAAATAGTGGCACCTGAAGGTTCAAAAGATGTGGCTGTTGGGCAGCCTATTGCAATCACAGTAAGTTGCTAATGATCCTCTCTTTTCACCCAACTGAGAAAAGTTACAGAACTTTTTGTTGTCTTAACAATTAGAAGATGCAAATCAGTCGGTAGAGATTTGGGTAGGGACTTGTCTTAGTTCTCCTTGTTAATTTGACAGCGTAAAGTTACTTTCTAGGCATTATAATCCTTGGCATCATATGGAGTTAATTCTTCTGTCTTGCAAGGTTGAGGATGAAAATGATATTGAAGCAGTGAGGACATCAATCAGCGGCAACAATGTCGTCAAGGAAGAAAAGGCGGTCCGTCAGGATGCCACAGCTGAACATAGAACTCAGAAGACGGGTTTCAACAGAATCAGTCCAGCTGCAAAGATGTTAATCATGGAACATGGTTTAGATGCATCATCAATTCCAGCATCTGGTCCTCGTGGTACCCTGTTAAAGGGAGATGTTCTCGCTGCATTGAAGTCTGGAAAGGGATCAACCAAAATTTCGTCAATTAAGAAGGAAACTCCATCTCCCCCTATGGTTGACCAACAAGCTACTCCAACAGAGTCACTTGGGTTGAAATCTGCTGGACAAGAAAAAGATGCTTATGAAGATTTACCCAATAGTCAAATTCGCAAGGTACTACGAACTACAATTAGCAGTTATCTAATCCTTTTATCTTATAGTACTTATTAGATGATAGAGCTTTAATTGTGTTGCATGGTTTATGTTCTATAATATTTGCTAACACATTGGAAAGACATGTAAGGAAGATCTTAACTCATGGACAAGACTCAGTTTCATCTATCTATAAAATAGAGTCCCTTCAATTTTAAAATGTGGGTCAGAAATTAAGAGATGAGAAGGGATTTATTAATGACTGATAATTTGATGAATACAAGATACACCAACTTAAAGGTTTAAACACAATACACATTATATTGCCCATCGTAAGACTATCTTTTTTTAATTTAATAAAGTAATAAAATTTTATTAGTGAAGGGCATACATACCCGTATACAAGAAATATACCAAAAAGTAGAGAAGCCTCACAAAAAAATAAGGTTCTCTATGAATGACATCCGATCTTCTATTGTTTAAGGATTCTCACGGGTGCACCAAAACACAATAAGGGAAAAGAGGCTACTCATTAGATGTACAAAGTCCTTCTCTACTCCCACAAAAGCTCTCCTAGTTCTCTCTCTCTCTCTCTCTCTCTCTCTCTCTCTCTCTAAATGGTCCGCGTAAGTGCAAGTGGATTGATATCCGAAGCCCCGCGCCTTCTTCTCCATCTTCTGAAAGTCCAGCTAAACAATACTTCTTTAACCGTGTCTGGTATCACCCATTGAAGGCCGTACCAACCCTGTATTTCCCATCACAGCGAGATGCGATCTGACAATGTAAAAGGAGGGAAAGACAATATTTAACTAAAAAACTTAACTCTTTCAATGTTCTAACTCTTTACTTGTTGCTTTAACACTTAACAATCTAAAACACCTCTTCAACTTAACAAATTACTCGCTCACGCCTAGGGCTGGACATCTGACCCATAAACAATATAAAGCAGGGGTCCTACATTAAGGCAACAATAGAAATGAGTCTAGCTCTGATGCCATACTAAGAAATGAAAATTTTGCCAAACTCAACCCCAAAAAACTAGCTCAATAGGTGAGGATATCCAAGACTTTATCAGCAGATGACAACCCATTTCTTCCACCAATGTGGGACACTTAACAAATTTAACACTTCGAAAATAAATGTTGAACATACCAATATGGTGGGAAAAGGTGAATATTAACAGATAAAAATAACTTGTACAAGAAACTGGAAGTCGAAGTGATAACATTTGGAAATTTGTGGGTTATTATGGAAGTAATTTTGGTATTATTTTGGTTTTTTTGTTTGTTTTCTGGGAAAAGTTTTTTTTTATTTGGAGAAAGCAGATTGTAGTGGCCTAAAAAATTTAAGACAGGCAGTAATAACAAAAGTAGAATTTCAGACTGTATCTCTAGACCTACTGAGTTTTCCTTTCTTGAATGAGTATTTAATAATGAGTAACAAATTGATCTGTGAGATCTGAACTTAGAAGGTTCAGTTTGCAAATCATCCAAGGAGAAGTTGAAATATGAAGAAATAGAAGATTCAACATATTACAACTTAAAATAAAAAATATGCTAATAAATCAGCTGCTCAAACAAGGACACCAGGTAGGGTATTAGCTTTTCTTTTTTCCCTCTTTTCTGCTGAATTGCTAGTTATGCAGTATACTCATTGTGGTTTTTGCTCTATTCTTGGGCTCCACATTCTACTTGGTTTACGCTTCTACATTGTTCTTATTTTTCACTAAGCATAGGTGCCATCAATGTATTCTTCAAGTGGAGTTCCCATTCTCTTTTCATGAATAAAGGTGACTTGCATTGATGACATCTCGTACTTAATTTGTCTGTCACTCAATCCTTATCTTTTGCAGGTGATAGCAGCAAGGTTATTGGAATCTAAGCAATCTACCCCTCATTTGTATTTGTCCACAGGTTCTGTCAATCGTCAAGTTCGCAGTGCTTTAAAATAGTACTCTTAGTAATTTACTTATGTCTAACATGTGGTACTTTTATCAAATTAATTGTCGTTTCTAGCAGATGTTATATTGGACTCCCTTCTCTCCTTCAGAAAGGAGCTTAAAGGTATAGAATTGAAGTGTTTATATTGCCTTGTGGCTTTTGCTGATATTCCTTCATAATTTGTTTGGCGCATCTTTAACTTGTGCAGAAAAGTATGATGTTAAAGTCTCGGTGAATGACATTGTCATCAAAGTGGTTGCAACAGCATTAAGAAATGTACCAGAAGCAAATGGTGAGATAATAATAATATTTCATTGCTAATGAAGTTCTTAACTTTTTCATATTAACAACTGAAATGTAGGATGATGTGAAGCTTAATTTTATATGAAGCCTAATTACGAATTCATTTAGTATGTGGAAGCAAGCTTTCTAGCTTTGTTAGAGGACTGACCATATCTTTTTTCGCGATTTTGACTTTTCCCTATCAGTTCCATTTAGTTTCTCCATGGCAGGAAAAGACCATGTGATCCCTGAAAGGAGGTGTAGTTGGGAGAAAAGATAGGTTTTCTGGTAAATGCAGTTGGTGTCTGTTGTAACATCACTTCAACAACGAACAACAACAATAAACCCAGTGAAAATCCCACAGGTGGGGTTTGGGGAGGGTAGAGTATACACAATTCTTACCCGTACCTTTGTGAGGGTAGAGAAATTGTTTTCGATAGACCCTCGGTATAAGAAAAGATGAGAAAGAAGCAGCAGGAAGCAGTAAAAACAACACGATACTAGATAAACTGAAGCGAAAGAGACAAGAATGTAACATGCACTTAGATATCCTAAAAGTCTTTTACAAAATTATATTTATCGTGTTCTGTTTTAGGTACTTCAGAAAATTAAGAGTTATATTTCAGTATAGTAATGAAGATTGATAATGTTGCATTAACAATAATTTACTTGTCTTTTTCCCCTTTTGTCACAAATGCTCAAGGAGTATCAAAATTTTTCTTATTCGATATGTCCGGAAATGAATATCGACCTTTTGAAGTGAAGCTATAAATGTATGTTTTTCTATCAATATAAATGAAGCATTCTAGCTCTCTTATTTTCAAAGGTCGATCTCATATAACATCTTTACAGAGAAGCACTTAGATGAGAAGCTTAACCCATTAGGCTTCGCTCTAATCATGACAAACTATTACTTTCCTCAACAAAATCATGTACTATCTCTGCTGTCCAGAGTGAAGCCTCTTAACTGTTCGACTTTTCTTTGCAGGAAAGAATACTCACTTTGTAAAGTAGAAACTCTTTCTCATTGTTCCAAACTTTTTTCCTCACGAAGTAGGAGACTTGTCTAGTTACAAATTACAGTATGTTCTATTGATATTAACAGATGCTATTGTTACAAACTAACAGCCCTCTATGTACACTTCTTCTCTCTTTGTTCCCCTTTCCATAACTCAAAAGTTATCTATCCTTTGACTTTATATTATGGAAAGTCGAACTGTTAGTCAGACTGGCTCAAGAATTCTCCAGAGATATCCTCTTCGCTTTGGTATATTTTGCAACTTATTGCGGAAATGGGTGAATATGTTTACAGTCTACCTGTTCCTTCAGAGTTACACTGTTTATAGCACCCGAAGGGTGTGGTCAGTGAAGTGGGTTGAGAACCGTGAGGTCTCATGTTCAAATCCCAGTGGAGGTAAAAACACTAGGTGATTTCTTTCTATCTGTCCAAGTCTTACTGGACAGAGTTACCGGTACTTCTTCTGGTGGGAGGTAGCAGGTACCTAATGGAATTAGTCGAGGTGTGCACAAGCTGGCCCGGACACCATGATTATCTTTTTTTAAATAAAATGAAACCACTACTTCCATGAAAACTCTTGTAGTTTTGGGTCTTCTCCCAGCATACATAATAACTTTTGATGTCGATGTCCATCTGTTGGTGTTTATCTACGATACTGTAAAATGGTAACTTGACATCTTCTCCCATTTGTCTCCGTACATCATGCCATCTGTACCAGCAACTGAGAGTATTGCAGTTTTGCTAAACTTTTCTTCTCACAATAATACCCTTGGACACCCCCTTACAAGCAAGAAAAGCTGAAAAGGTTGGAGAGGTCATTATATTTAATTGATGGTTATTTTCTTCAAATATGGTTTCCCGCTATCTCAGATTGCTTAATTCCCAAACTATGCTTGTTCTTCCTTGAATTTTACTAATAAACTTTAAATTATCAGCACACCAAATGAGTTCCCTTGTATCTAGTAAATTCTATTATTTCCTGTCACTGGGTATTTTCATTCTATGATCTCCAATAGGTAGCTAGAACAATTACTTCCTGATGACTAGCTCACCAAGGGGGCTTTCTCCCCTGAAATGTTAGTTCTCTGAAAAGGTTAATCTGTAAATCTATGACAGCTTACTGGGATGTTGGAAAAGGAGAGGTGGTGTTTTGTGATTCTGTTGACATATCAGTTGCGGTTGCCACCGAAAAGGTATGCAACATACTACAATTTCTTTGAACCTCATACAAATCTTGTTCTCATCCCTTTCTCTTGAGTTACAGGGCTTGATGACCCCAATTATCAGGAATGCTGATCAGAAATCCATATCCTCAATTTCTGCGGAGGTAAAAATGGATATAGTGTTGAACCGTTTATTTTTTGAATAGCCGTGGCAATAAGGCCAGTCACAGTATTTACTTTTAAGTTTGGGATATTGAAATTCTGCGGTATGTCTAAACTATAGAATTATGATGCTTTGAAAGAAAGTGCAGTTTTGCTCTCAGAAGTTAGCACTAGAAATATGGTACTTTCTGCTGTTCTTAGAAGTTAGCTCTAGAAATAATGTAATTTCTGCTGTATGTATAAACTTTCTTTTCACCCATTTTTATTTAGGAGTCTAATATCTCAGCTTATTCTGGTATCTTACCTTCTAATTATCGTATGCCTGTGCATGAAAGATCAAGGAGCTTGCTGAAAAGGCACGGGCTGGAAAGCTTAAACCTAATGAATACCAAGGCGGCACTTTCAGGTGAATAATCGACCTCGGGTACTATGTATTGTAGAGACAATTCCTTTGGTCAGCGGTTATATCTTCTCTGTTCTTTATGCAGCATCTCAAACTTGGGCATGTTTCCAGTGGATCGGTTTTGTGCAATTATCAACCCCCCTCAGGTTCTTATACTTTTCTGCCTTCACATGCGGGAGCACCCTGCACGGAAGATATATGTTATCTGCTTTCCTTTAACTCAATAGATTAGATTTCCTTTATTGTCATCCCCTGGACTGTTAAACTCCTAAAGTTGATGCATTAGATTTTATAACTTAAGCCTAATAGGTCCGTTAGAACAGGTCATTTCTGTCACTGCTCATAAATCTGCTTTGCCATTAGCTTGGAATCCATAACATTGTAATGTCTTTCCTCAGGCTGTTAGATTTCCTATATTGTCATCCCCTGCACTGTTAAACTCCTAAAGTTGATGCATTGGATTTTATAACTTAAGCCTAATAGGTCCGTCATAACAGGTCATTTCTGTCACTGCTCATAAATCTGCTTTGCCATTAGCTTGGAATCAATAACATTGTAATGTCTTTCCTCAGGCTGGTATACTTGCTGTTGGTAGGGGCAATAAAGTTGTTGAAGCAGTGGTTGGCGCTGACGGTAAAGTTCTGACTGAAAATTCTTCTGGCACAATTGTTTCTCTACTGCAATTTGTTGAATATTGCTTACCTGACCAGTTTGGAATCGAAACATACTAGTTGCGGTAGTTGTTAGTTGATCTTTGGTTCCTTCTTTCCAGGAATTGAGAAGCCAGCTGTAGTTAACAAAATGAGTTTGACTTTATCTGCCGATCATCGCGTCTTTGATGGAAAGGTTGGAGGTAAGTGCAAACATTTGATCTCTTAAACCTTGTAACTGATAGTTGATAGAGGTTGTCATTACTTTTCATGCTACTTGTTGCTTGTTTTGCACTTAATCTTGCAAATCATCCCAAATAGTTTCAAGTCGTAAGTTGATTGTACCATCAGTCTTGACTGTCCAAAGTTTCGTAGTTGTCCATTTAATAGATAAGCATGCAAGATCATCCAAAGTTTTGTTGTCTTTAACGTCCTCTAGTCATGGCATCAGATGCTAAAATCGTCTTACACTATATTGTGTTTCTTCTTCTTTTTGTCTCTTTTGATAAGTAAGGAGTGAAGTCAGTTGCCATCCAAGTGGAGTTTATCTTCTTTTTTGTTTGTTTGTTTCTTTCTGCTTTGCTGTTGGGTGCTTATGGTTGAAAGCAAATATGAATCAATCTTGCAGGTGCTTTCATTTCGGCATTGTCTTCTAACTTCAGTGACATCAAGAGGCTTCTAGTGTAATACAATTGAAGTTTACTTTCAAGTCTGGGAACAAAATATCCTACAGGACAACCTGTGCAGACGGCATAGATCTTTCAGATTTGCCTTTTTCAGATCCTAAGCTTTCTTGTATTTAATGGTGCCATTTTTGTTCTTGAAGATGAGAATGATTGAGGTCCATAAAATTGGACTAGTTTCAATACGAGTGACACCACCATTTCTTCGGTGATATTCTCGACAAAGTTTATGACAACGTCATACTCCTATCTGTTTTTCCTGTAAAGTTGTACAATAAAGTGCCTCGGTATTCTTTACCAAATAAAGAGCTGCTGATTCTTTTCCCTCCTTCTGGCTTGGTAGAGTTTTCAAGTTATTCCTTTTTTTTTCTTCTGTTTCTACGAGTATATATGGTGTACTGGCTTTGACATTGGCGCTTTTAGAACAGAAGCTAATTGACAAATTAGATTGATTATATTTGAGCCTCAGCCGATCTTTTTTCTGAAGGTTTAAGTTTTAATAGTCTGTTTGGCCAAGCTTCTAAAACCAGTTCATTTAGAAAAGTGATTTTTCAAAAAAATATTTTTGGTAGTAACATTTTGTTTGGCTAATTAATTCCAAAAACACTTTTGAGTAGCAATTAGTGTGTGACCAAATTTTTAAAAAGTATTTCTAAATATATTTTTCTTAAAAGTGCTTTTCAAAGAAGTGCTTTTATTTCTCAAAAACTGTTTCTGTTTCTATTCAAAAGCACTTTTTTCGGAAAAATAGCACGGGCTAGCCAGTTTTCAGACTGATAATTAAAAAATAACTAGAGTTTGCAAAGTCATTGAAAAATAACCATTATTTTACTGCAACACGGAAAGTTCCAGCATAACATATTGGAGATTGGTGCACCTGTGTATGAATTTCCAGCACACGAAAAGTTCCAGCATAATATACTGGAGATTGGAGCATCTATATATGAACTTTCAACATATTATGTTATTCCGGTATATTATGCTGGAACTCCAGTATATTATGCTAGAATATTTTTCGAATTTTGAACAGTATTTTCGTTCAGATTTATCACTTTTACGGCAACATGTCTCAAGGGAGACTAGCTCTACAGAGCTTCTTTACGTGAAAAGTGATTAAATTTTAATTATTTTTAAAATTATGACTATTTTTCAATTGTCAATTGTAAATCTAACTATTTTTTAATTTCACCCACTTATTTCGCTTCTAAAAGCTCACCCAAACACCCTAACTTATTGAAAAGGCACTTTTGGCCAAAAAAAAAATATATAACTTTTGACTAAAAAAAAGCTTGGATTCCCAAGAAAAGGGAAAAAATGAACACTAATTTGAACTGTATACTAAGTATAGTTGTTTTCCAATTTTGGAGCGAATTCTATACTTAATCACGGAGTACTTGATATACCTTTAAAATGGAACTATAAAACCACGGTGCAATCAAATCGAACGTCCTAAACATGCGTAAGAATATGGGAGCTAACAAGCGAACTACGAGGATAAGAAAGGTTAAAAATCGAACCAGAACTAGGTCATGACTCAACCAAACTGTCCACGCTTCTCGTGTATGGTCATAGGTTAAGGTGATTTTGCGTGCCATTTGTCACTGCCTAACTGATAGCAGCGACTGAAATTTTACTACTTCGTCCCTCTAAACAGCCCCCGAGATGGCTGTCTGAGAGAAATTGCTGGGAATTATTTTAGTCCAATGCCACTGAGACGATTATAAAATATAGCTGAGAAATCATGTGTCGCAAGACGAGCAACGTACAACAGCAACCAAAATCTTTTGCTATCACCAAACAGCAGTTCAAAGAAAAGAATATTGGTTGTCAAGTTCCGTCATAATGACCTTCCAAAGTTTCCAATTTTAACTGTCAGTTCGATATAAAATTTTAAATTAAATACAACACCTGATAATGAGAAGGATCCAAAGAATTGTTGCTATGATATTGCGCCTTGCAGTTGAGGGTCCAGTTACAATAATCCACCGTAAAAGGTGCGCTTAATATCATGAAAATTGGAAGCAAAGACAAACTTCCCTAACCAGAGTCCAATTTCCCTCCTGTAGCCTTAAGCATCATAAATTATAGAAACCAGAGAAGAAATACCTTTATTCCATTGTGTAGCCTTTAACGGCAAGAGGTTCATACCATTGTGGACCGAATCCAGCAGCTTGTCGTGCTTGCTCATTAAAAGGAGGCTTCAATGGCCCTCTGAAATGTGTCCTCACAGTGGAGTGGAACCTTTGAATGACTTCATTGTCTACAGCCACGGTGTCACTGTTTTCTTGTGACGAGAGGTCGCCTGGATTTGGATTTCTTGATCTCAAGCAAAGATACTTGAACCATTTAACTCCAGCAGCACAGTGAGTTATTTCTTCGGGATAAACCACATTCTCCAATAATTCAGCTGTCTGATTATCACCGCCATTGCGGAAACGGGATATTGTGGTTGGTATCACATCAAGTCCTCTGGCCTACATTCTCAAAAAATGCGAAGTCAGCGATCTGGTATGGAAAAGTGAAAACGATGCCACAAAATAGAATGATGATGAACTGCATAAAACAAGCCTTAGATCAATACCACTGTTGAGAAACTTGTTGATATATAAGATATATTGGAAGTCCACAGTATTCATTTTCTTTGACTTTTAAGTTTTGCTAATACTTCAATTCTGTCCAAGACTCGTGCATATCCATCATAGATGCCTTAAATATGTCTAACCGCATGAAATCACTTTATTATACTCTTGTTTTCATGTTAAGCTGGAAACTAGTCAAGGATCACTAGTGTCAGCAATGAATGTTATATACGGAAGAAACGAATATCTGAGGTTAATAATGGTATTGCTATGCAAAATTGCAGCAGTCTGTTAATATTTCAGCTTGTAATGATCATGAATCTGATCTATTAGTACCAGATTGACATAGCTTGCTGACCACTCAATTATAATCACGTAATAACTTATATGTTATGCATCGTAAAATTAAAGTAACAATAAATAGTTAAAAAAGATCATGAACGAAGGAAATTGATTCTTCCTTTTGTTCAATATTTGGTTGTTTCATATGTAACTATCATATTTAACTACAAAGTTACAGTGAGCTCTTACATTATGAATGTTTCACATTTAAATGGATGAACTGCATAAAGCAAGGAATTTTCTGGAATGAACTCTTATCAGAGGGCTTATGAGTTTTTTTAATCAAAATTATTGACAAAAGTAAGACATAAAAACTTGGTTCAGAACCCAGTGACTTCCAATGAACTCAATCATCGAGACTTCAGAAAGAAAATGTCTTTTTGTTAATTCATTCATGAATATCCTGATTTCTTTTATCATGCGTAAGAGATAGAGATAAAACCTCATGAACGCAGTGTTCAATAGCCAAACGAGCCAATAGATCTTTGGAAGTAGCAATGGCTGAATCCCACAAGCCATCATGAGCGGGTAAAGCTCCATAGAAAGATCCGAGTTCCTTAAGCCGTGCGGCAAGTAGAGTAAAATGGCGCCCTTCATCTTGTGCAACTTTCACAAAATCAGTGAAAAATTCTATTGGCATTGACTCTTGCTTGCCGAATCGAGCAATTATATCCTGTAGGACGACCAATGGCATATATAATCATACCGGGAAAGCTAATACAATAATTGATTTTGAGAAGTAACTGGTATTTAAAAATGCATATATCCAACAATGAATCATCAAACAGAGGTGTACCATCCACCATGCTAGGTCACAACAGCGCTAACAACCTTGTTTGATGTTTCACTATCCATGAGCAATCGTACGGTGAAGCAGGCCCATTTCCTTCAACTTAAGCTGCATACATATATTTATAGAAACACACACACACACACTAAGTTTCAATCTGATTGTCACAAAAAAACTTGTGAGTGCAGTGGTAAACAGCTCACCAGCTGGACCCGCCTATCTTTGCCTACCTTTGCAAGAATAACCCAACTCTTGCTCCCGTTTCTAGTGCAAAACAACCCATTCCACTTGAGAAATTATATCTAGTCTGCCATTTTCTGAACCAAGTACTCTATCTGTTATAATCAAGCATTTTACCATCATACCAAAAGCTACATCTGATAGCAAGAGCGCAACTCATTTCTTAACCAAGGCCTTCAAGCAAGCTCCATGTACAATCACGAGTACAACCGAGCCATTCCCGTCCACTCATTTGGGCCTTGCCATAGGCAGGATGTCGGCGTTACCCAACAATATCTAGAAATCTCAGCATTCATTAATTTGCTCTATTATTAATTTATCTTATCAGCAGACCCTACGAATGTCTTCACAAGCTAATAAAGACTAAATACTTGTTTTCCCAAAAAACTGATATATACTTGGGAATACACAACATAATCGAAAAGTAGAGGAAATCAAGAAATGAGGGTGCTTTTTATTACCCAAGACAAGTCAATAGCCCAGCTTTCAGTGTGAACAAGACTGTGTACAATGGCCTGTCTACTCTGCAAGCTTCCCGCTTTTCCAAGTTTTGGCATGAGACTTGGCGACACCAGCTTCACCTATTCATGATTATAAGCATTTCCCGGGTAAATTTCATGTACAAACACGGCAAAACAAGCATTTGGATCTGTTAGACATTTCATCGAACAGTGGTAGACATAGAAACAATAATTCGAGCTACCCAGAAGCCATTACATTTGTGAGACGGGCTGGGCGATCAGGAACAGGGAGTTCAACAGAATTATTATAAGGCTGAGAAATGAGGCCTTTTAGCCATCTGTTGGCTACTTCATCGCCGATACGAGCCTTCTCGACTGGGTCAGCTGTGTTCAGAACTCGTAGTGCAGCTTCAACGAGAGTCTCTTCTGTGCTCATTACTTGTTATTTCTCTTAATTGGTTTGTGATTGTAATATGAAAGGAAGATATGGCAAATAGAAGAATTTTCTGACCTTTTGATTGGAAGTTATAGGAACCGGTTGGAAATGGAAAAGCAAGAAAAAGTACAAAAATCATTGAATATCATTGACCATGTCTCTATATTTAGTTTTATTTCAGGTTAATATACAAAATAACAATAAAAAAATAGAAAGCATATGATTTAAAGTGGACATACTAACATACTAAAGACATATTCTCAACCATTACTATTGCATATACAATCTTTTCTTCCATTACACTTTATATATTGTTTTAAATTACATATTTTCCAAGATAACACTTTTTGTTACAAATTTAGGCATATTTCTTTCTCTTAGAGAATAACTTTCAGTTATCGTGATTTTAAACTTATAAAAATGTATATTTGAACATCAACACATGACATGATGAAATTATGTTAGACATTTAATCTCTCTATCCTTATGTGAGCTATTTATAATTTATCGCGCATGTAATTATTTTTATTTTATTGAATATTTGTATGACATGATAATTTTCTTAACATCTACAAATTTGTATATATTATGGCTACGTCAAAAAAGAAGCTTGAAGAAAGAATTAGAAAAGATCAACTAACCTCAATCATTTTGAAAGAAAATTAAAGTGGCTAAATGGCTAAGTGGAGGCATTTTTATTATAGAAGAATAAATATAATACGACGGTAATAGTAATTATATTTTTATTTTTTAATTTTTAATAAAGTATAAAATTAAATAAAACTCGACAATAGAAAAGTAAATTTAGACATTTTCATTATTTTCATCATTTTTTAATATAAAATACTAAGGGAATAAATCCAGAGTACGAGTGACAATCAGTATATTTAATTTGTAATATAAATATGAACTTTGATTTTTGAAAATTTTAAACAAAAAATTATTTAATTTCATGTCACTATTTTATAGTTAGAAATATACAAAAAATAAAAGGTAATTGAAAAAAAACTATTTAATAACACAACCTTTTTTTTATAAATCACGACATAAGACATTTTATTTGATTCTTTCATGTTAATAGTGCCATTCGTGAAACAAAAGCAGTACTAGAGTTTACAATTTCACTGCCTATTTCCGAGCTAGCTACTGAATCAGAGAGTAGTTAGTAGGGTTTTGTGCAGAGGTTTTGGAGATGACGATGGCGAGTCACAGACCCGGCGAGGTAACTCATCATCGACTCCTCGATTTCGTTAAAACAGCGCTTATCAAAATCTTCGTCTCCCCTTATGCCACTGTATGTAATCTACTCTCTCACACTATTATAATTTATGCTTCTGCCCAATAGTTGAATTGTTACACATGTATGTATATAAATTTGAAATTTCTGATTTAAGTGTTCTTTTTTCAAACATATAATATGATATGTAGGTATGTGATATGTATTGTGGGAAAGTAGCTGATGTGGAGAAGTGGGATGAAGCTCAAATTGGTCACTACATCGGCATTGGTATGATCAGTATTACTCTTCTCTTGAATTCTTTTCTTCTTTTCTAAGATACATAATACACACACGCGCGCGTAGTATATATACGCACAAACAAACACACACAAACCGGCCTAAAGATACTATTAACATGGTGTGAAACTGTTTGCTTTGCATCAAGCCCGATGCTTTTGGCAAAAGGCCTCACACCATTAAGAGTATCCCTTCACCTTATATGTAGCTTCACTCTCTTTTCAGCTACTAAATTTGGACTTTGTTTGCACATCACATATATACGCATACATAACATATTTTATTAGACAACTCTTCCTTTTTCTTTGTTCCTAAACGATTGACATACTTAAATATTTAGGGACTTTAATGTTAACATTTCCACTTTATCCTTAGTAAAAGGCTACTACACTAGTAGCATAAGATGTTTAAGAACAAGATTTTGAGCCAACATTGAAAACTGAAAACTGAAACAGAAGTCCCCGGTCAAACGCCTTCATTGAAAACTGAAACAGAAAGAGTAATACATTAACACGCACTGTTCATATATAAAAAAATTGAGCTTTGTGTTGAATAGATGTGGCAACGTCGGGAGTGAACGAAGTGAAGGAAGCGTGGGAGAGTCAGCGGAAGGCTTACACATCTGAGTTCTTTGAGCTTGACCCTTGTATTGTGAGTCCAACAATTGTTTCTTTTTTTCTTTTTTGGCCATAATTTACTTGGTCTATGCTTATTTAATTTGTGAATCAGGGATTGTGTTGGTTTTCCTTATGAGATTCTGTTTAGAAGGTGGGTTACTGTTTTGCATTTTACTTTCTTGATCAATTTCTGTTGTCTGTTTGAATGGCCACGACTGTTGAAGTGATATCTAGCTCCAAGGGTGAATTGAACTTTATCTGAAAAGATTGAATCTTCATTCCCTCCTGCTTTACTTATATAGTTCGTATTTCAAGTAGTCCATGTGCAAGTACCTTTTTAGTCTCTTGCCCTTCCTTCTGTTTCGCTGGACATTTTGTTTTAGTGCCTTAATTCTTCTTTTTTTCTTTTCCCTACTTGCGTAGTTGTGTGACTGGTTGCTATTCACCAACACAAAGCAGATTGTTGTTGAGTTTATGGTTTTATCCAATTAATATTGCTTTTATTGTGGGGTGTCATTTCCCCTTCATTTGTCCGAGATGGTTACTGAGTTCTCGGCCTAAGAATTTTATTGTATGTGTCTGTATGTTAAAGTGCATTACTGGTCTGTCTGACATTTAATTGCATGACAGTACATTTTTTGTGCAGGAAGATATAGACTCCTATTGGAAGGACAAGGAAAAGCAGGTCGATATTGTTTTCTGCATGCACAATTTACAGGTTAGCTGCTCTTGTACTAGTGTCTTGTTTATGTACACTTCTAGCACCTGTCAGTAGCATTAAATTTAATCTGATATTTACTTGCAGTTGTGCTTTGATAGTGAAGAGAAAGCAAGGAGGCTATTGCATAATGTATCATCTTTGCTTAAACCTGGGGGTTACTTTCTTGGTATTACTCCTGACTCATCTACTATATGGTATGAAACTAAAAACTGCATGGTTGACTTACGTTGTTGTAGTCTTTTTTCTTTTCATCTTGCTGTAGTGGGGAGTCTTCTTACTGCTTTAAACTAGCTTATGTTATTTTGTCTCAAGTTTCCGCCTAGCCTTATTTGGTTGTTTGCACTCCATGTGACCTTGTGGTTGCTGTAGAGAAAAATACCAGAAGAATGTTGAAGCATACTATAGTAGGAACCCATAGGACTTCCAAATTTAACCGTCTCAGATGTAAAATTAGCGTTGCTGTACTCTCATATTTCTTGAAGAGATGAATAGAGAATAACAGAATTTCTAATTGTCTGCACATTATAGTAGGTCATGATTCTTATTTTGATAATTCACATTATTCAGCAAATTGAGAAAGGAAAACGTTAGGTCCTTGTTTATGGGCTATAATCAATATGTCGACTTCATTCAGTATGTTGGATTATAAATTCCTCTTTCTTCTGTAATTACCCCTTGATTCTGTAGATTCACATTATTTGGATCTACTGGATAAAGTATTTCATATAAGTTATAGGCGTACACAAGAATCTATAGTTGTTTATTTCTTGTTCTTTCTTTTGTCCATTTTCTTGTCTTTTTTTTAAAGAATGTTTATGGCCCATGTATATGCTGATTTCTTGATCAGGGTGCCTTTTTTGCCCCTTCTTATAAGACATTGATATGCATTTATTTTCAGTAATATAATTATATAACAATAAGATACTTATGTGAGATAGTCTAGTAGGCTAGGGACTTTTCTTGGGTTCAAGGCCTTGTTGGGACTTATTGATGCTGGTTCCCTCATGCTATTTTTTGTTTACTTTTGTTTGGTTGTTTGCACTTCATTTGACCATCTAGTTGTTGTAGGGCAAAGTACCAAAAGAATGTTGAAGCATACCATAATAGGAGCGGGGCGATGAAACCAAACATTGTACCTAATTGCATTCGATCAGAAAATTACATGATTACCTTTGAGGTTGAGGAAGAGAAGTATGTAAGCCGCTTAGCATTCAGTGATGTTTATTCTTACTGTGTACCGCTTTTGAGGCAATTGATTATGTCCCCTTGTGAATTGGATTTCAGGTTTCCCTTCTTCGGTAAGAAGTACCAATTGAAGTTTGCAAGTGACATCTCTGCTGAAACCCATTGCTTGGTTCATTTCCCAAGCCTGCTCAGGTTCATGCCTTACAACATCCTCCATCAAATTTCTTTGATCAAATGTTCATCCATTTGAAATCATTCTTTTTCGGTCATGGGAATAACCAAACGTGTTTTCTCTCTTTCTCCTCTCTTGATATGAATCTGGTTATTCTATTCCAAAGTTCTACAAACATTATAGGCTATCTGTCTGTTTCTTTGGTTTGTAAGGTTCATTTTTTTGAGCTTCAGATGTCAACAATTTTATCTTGTGCTTCCAAGATGGGAAGAAATATGTTGGTTTTTCTTATTTTCTTATCCTTCCAATAGTGATAAATCCTGTAATTAACTTGTGAAGTCATATTCCTCAGGTTGGCCAGAGAGGCTGGTCTTGAGAACACAGAGATTCAGAACTTGACAGATTTTTATGATGATAACAGGTAATAGATTGTAACCTACAACTTCACCATCATGCCTCTTTCATTTACTTGTTTACCATCTTAATCTACTGTGAAATTTACCGAAATATTTAGCACGTAATCCGTTAATTTTATAGTAAAATGATGAAGTTAACAGTTAACGAGCACTTCTGTATTCTAAGTCTTTTAAAGCTAAACTTTTAAATCCTATAGTTTATTGAAGTATGTACTTCATAGCAACATTCTTTATGCCAAAAAGTAGTTTATACATGCCTCGAGTACTCACAGAGCACTCAGGTGGATTTAATACTGTCTGGCCAACTTGTGTACATCAGAGCAACTCTCTTCGTGTTATGAAATGTTTTGCACTTGTCTCACCAAGTATACCATAGTATTTCCTAGTAAGTGCGAAAGAAAATGGTTACCCATCACTTCAACCTTTTTCCATCGCTTTGTCGTGGAGGACGAGTGTTAGGATTGAAGGTTGACAGATTAGTCACGATTCTCTCCTTGGCTTGTCAGTAAAACTAGTTCTATTGTTGTATTTGCTTATTCCTGGTTCGTTATTAGTACATGTTGTGTTAGTCGCTTCCATTACCTTATTACCTGTTGTTGCTATTATTTGTTGATTTAGTTCACTGTTCCTTGAGCCAAGGGTCTTCCGGAAACAGCCTCTCTATCTTCAAAAGGTAGGGGTAAGGTCCGCGTACACACTACCCTCCCCAGACCCCACTTGTGGGATTACACTGGGTTTTTTGTTGTTGTTGTTGTTGTTGTTGATTGCATCGTAATTTTCTCTCTCATTATAAATTTTTTTCCTACGTTGCTCTTTTTGGTTTTTGTTAAATTCTGTTCTTCCGTCTAGAAGGTTATGTTAGGGTGGTTAGCTGGACGGGAATAACTGAGCAAACAGTGGATAAACCTCTATGCAACCTACTTCATAAAAAAAAAATGCTGTGCAACCTGGTATTAGTGCTTGAATTGTTTTAGCATGACAAAGTTTTTATTTGTTTCAAAGGGAATAACTGATAATGTGATAAAGATGCTTCTATTTAGCCTTTTCAATCCCGTTTTCTTAGACTATTAGAAGTGTCTGTTTATGTAGACCATTGTTTTCAAGCGTCTTTAGGCTCCATCCATAAAATTCTTCTCTTGTAAATACGATCTGATAAATTACTTCTATCAGAGCGGCTGATTCTTCCTTCATTTTACTCCCATTCATAGAGCACAAGTTCTTGGGATACTACAAGATGCAGGCCATAGCTTTATTGATCCCAGGGGAAGACTTCTTCCCAGATCATATGATGTTTTAGGTAATCAGTCTATTCACTGCATTGACCATTTACTAAAAACTTGTCATATTCCTACATTTTTCACTCATATACCATCCTTGTGGTATTTTCTTATCCAGGTCTGTTCACCACATTCATATTTCAAAAGCCTGATCCAGATATTGCACCTCCACTTACGACTCCCTTTTTGCCTGTTGGAAGCCACAATCCTGATGAGGTGAGTTACCTTTAACTTAGGGATAAACAACAACTAATCCTCAGTCCCAAACAAGTTGGGGTGAGCTATATGAATACTCATTTCTCCATTTAAGTTCAACTCATGTCATCATCATGTCAAATAAAATAAAAGTGAAAAATAAGTTTTATCTATAAATATATAGATACTATTAATAACAATAATAATGTTAGAAGTTTTCTAACAAGTCTAAAGCCTATTCCCAATTCGTAAATATCACCTATATGGATCTCTGTCTTCCATTGTATCCTATCTTTTGCTAAGTCTGCATTGATTCCAAGTATTTGTAGGTTTTACTAGAGTCTACCTTAACTTCAGGATAGGACTAAAATTTCTGTCCACCTTTAAAGCCTTTGTTCAGCTTCATAAGGTCTTCAAACTGTGTTTAAATAGCATAATTGTTTTTGGAAGTGAACGATCCCATTGAGTTATTGTTTGACTCTTTAGATTAGCAGCATCTCCGGTTAAATGTTGCCATTGTTGCAATATTATTCCTAGTGGTTTATTGGCAGATAACATCTCTGTCTTTTGCTATTTAATATTACCATTGTTGCAATGTTATTCCTTGTGGCTAGTGGTTAACTAAAATCTCCTCATGTTTCAGATGGATTGGCAAGTCATTGGGTGGAATGAAGAGGAGAAGAGTGGACTGACTGATCCATCTATAGGGTTGGGCAAGATAACTGAACAAAAAGGGATTTTAGGTCCTGGTCCACCCGAATTACGATTCCCTGAAGCTATTTGATGTGATTGGTGTAGACATTGGATAGCAGTTGGAAGGACCGTGTCGGTTTCAGTCATTTCATCTCGTTCATTTTGTTCGACCAGGGATAGATATTTTGGTTTCTTGATCGGCAAGATGTGTATCATTATATCATTTTGTTGTACCATGGATAGACATTTTGGTTAGTGATTGGCCTGATGTATATAGACCCCTTTCGGGAACTAGATAGTTTCGATGTAATTAATGATTGAAAGATTCATCTGCACTGGCTTGACAAAAACGTAGAAATGACACCAGGTAGCCACTCTAAAGGTCTATTATTTAGGTATTAGCTAATGCATCTTGATTTTTAGTTTTTCAGTTAAATTTTTTGAAATTATCTTGAATTTAAAATTTTTAGTTCAAAATTTCAGAACAAAATAAGTACTAATTAATTCTTAAATAGTAGCCCTACGAATGGTCGTTGGTGCACTTCGCCCAACAACAATTGATCTGCCCCTACTTTGTATGTGGACTAATATGATACGGGCCTTAAATACATAGATGTTATGCAATCATGTATTAGCAGATGACAAGTGATTTCGAGGTTGCAGTTTTTGACTAAAAATATTTCTCAAATTTGTCGATAATTTGAGCATTTGAAATTTTGAATTGACACTTAATTCTGGATGTCTGGATGAGTAAACAGACACACACACGCACAAAATTTTGTTTAAATTCTGTTTTCCCGAAAGCAGATTTTTCACCCCTTTATTCGGTGTGAATGTTGATTTTTCCCGTTTGGGTTTTCTTCTTTTTCCGGCATAACCATATTGAAGAAAATGTAATGCATAGCTCATCTTTGTTGACAAGTTAATTGAGTTTTTCATATCTCAAAAACATTGATTCTCATAAATGGAGTCTCTTCTCATTTATTTTGTGACAAATGTGTAAAAGATAACTATAACAAGTTTAACAAATAGCACTGCGATTGACGTAAAAAGAGATGCCTCGTCATGGAAAATTAAAAATATTTACTAAATGATATACGCCCGGCGGACTCGAAGCCACAATTGCCTGATTAGAAGTCCGGCGCCTTATCCGTTAGGCCGCGAGCGCTTCACGTGTCACAGAGCTGGACTTAAATTTCCATTCGAATTTATGTATTGAGTCCGTAAGGAATTCAAGAAAAAATGAGCTTTTTTAAAACTTATGTTTTAAAATATATGCAATAATATTTGTGTGAGTATAAGATTTTGAAATTAATAACTTTAAATATGCAATAACATTTATGTGATTATACAAGTATCTCAATAAGGATAACATGAGAAGTATATAATTAGTTGGTTCCAATTTTAAAAGTGTGTCACTCTCTTTTGGAACATGTAAGAAAGAACATGTGACACATACAAAAAGAGCGAATATAGTTTTTAGATAGTTCTGACACCTCTCAACTTATTGTAGAACTAGTTTGTCTATATCATTTTTGGAAACAAAAATGAAGTCTATATCTATACCTTAGTATCGTACAAAAGTTTACTCAAAAACACCGCTATGATATGTGATACTATATTGGATAATAGAGATAATTTTGTTTTCCTATTACACTATGCATGTTTCCATTTTTCCAGTCATTATTTCTTAACCATTTAAAAGTTCTTCAAGGAATTTATTCAATTATAAGATTAAGCATATGTCATTTTTCTTAAACAGGGATTTAGCATATGGCATGTAACATGCAAATTAAGAATTCATAAAGTAAGTATAACCCGAACTTTAAGGTTATTTATAAGTTTCATCTAGTCTAGAATAAGATGTTGTACTGCCTTATTTCATTATTTTTTGTCAAATCAATTCTATTTCTTAAGCTCTCTTCCTTCCTAAAAAGAAATAGAGCACGCATTCGTAATGTACGATTTCCTTCAAGTTTTTTTCTCTTCCTTTTTTTTATTTTTGTGGGCTAAGAGTATTCCAATAGTATCTCTTTGAACTCTCCATAAAATTAGTTTGATAGCCAACCGGCTCTTCTCCTCTTAGTTATTGACCTTGCAAAGCAAGTAAATACGCACACACACACACACACAAAGTAAGAAACTGAACTTTATATCTTATAACTTCCCCCTAATTTAACTCTAATTATCCAAAAACAAAACTCTAAGTCGGTTACATATTGTGTAGCCACCAAGTAAACCATCACTACATATATAGTACTCCAAAACAAAATGTCAAATCAAAATAGTTCTCACTTCACTGTGCATGGCCCTAAATATCACTTCATCATAAGTCCCCCCTCCAACGTTAATATCAATTACCTTCCTCCTTCAACCTTAGTATCAATATGGCTCCTCCTCCAATAACAAAAACACACCTCAGTACCAAACAAATTGGGATTGCGCATGCATTGTCATGGGCGGCTTTCCAGCCATGCCCCATGACCCCTTGGACGCGCCCCGTGGCGCCCTGGCAAGCCTCCCAACGCCCAGCGCCACGGTCGGCCCCGTGGTCTCGGCAGCTCCAAGTGACAAGCGTGCAAGCGCCTTTGTCGCCCCACTGATAGCCAGCGCCAGTGTCCAGCCACAGGCAGATGCCCACAGCGCCGTGCGCGCAGACAACGCCGCGCGCGGACCCTGAGCCTAATGACAAAGTTGCTGCAGACGGACTTGTTTTTACCTTGTAGAAGACTAAGTCCTTTTCATTGTAAATATAGAATAGATTTACTTTATTTTCTTTTAGTATGCACTTACAGCTTTCTTAGGTCAACTCATGTAACTTTGGTTTATTTTTTTTAAGCATTATTAGGGGATCAAGCATTCAAAACTTTCTAGCAAGCAAACATTTTTCTGTACTGGTGTCTCTCCCCCTCGACACCGCGTAGCTTTCTGTAATAGCTTTCATTTATACAAGCAAGCTCTTTTTCTCAATTCTCTCTACTGTTCTCAATTGCTCACGTTAATGGTTTTTCCGGCACTGACAATCTAGTCTAGCGTACGGAGGGAACCTCAGTTAGGGGACAACAATCGTACTGACATCGATAGCTTAGCCTTACATTGCCCTTCCAAAGAACCTCAGGAATGCGCCGCGTAATAGCATGTGCATATCAAACAGGTTGGAAATGCTCATGTGCATAGGAACACGCACGCGAATGCCAAACTAGCACATGTGAATCCTCACCACTACAAAAACCAATATCATTTCCTCCAATGGGTTTCACAGAAAATGGTTCAGCAACTTTTCTATCTACTGGAAACCCATGTTTAGATTTCTTCTTCCACGTTGTCCCTAACACCCACCTCAAGAATTATTGAAAAGATCGGAACTTTCTTGGAAACATGATGCTTTGAAAACCCTTAAGCTTATTTGCAATTTAAGGGGTGTTAGAGGCACTGGAAAATCAGACAAAGGGTTTTATACTGCTTCTTTATGGCTTCACATTTACCATCCTAAAACCCTAGCATGCAATATTAAAGCCATTGCTGATTTTGGGTATTTTAAGGATGTGTTGGAGATTTTGTATAGAATTCTTGAGGGTCATGAAGTTAGAAAGAATGAAATAGCAGTGGATGGAAAAGAAAAGAAATGGTTTTTTGGAGGGTTTAAAGGAGAAAAAAGATAGGGTTCCTAAGGGAAAGGCCCAAAAAACCCGACTAAAAAAGACTATGGCTAAGGCAAAGAAATTATTGGATGGATACACACAAGATTCTGATTTTGAATTCTTGTATGATAAAGTCTGTGGTGTCTTTGCTGATGCTTTGGGGGAAGACATGGAGTTGTACAATGAGGGGAAGCTTTATGAGCTTAGCCTCGCGGCCTGGTGGTGTCCATCTCTTGATTCATCATATGATAAAGTCATTGCTCATGTGTGAAAGTGTTGGAAGAAAATTATTCCCTCGCGATGACTACATTGAATACCAAGATCTGGAAGACGCGCATTATGCTTATCGAGTGAGGGATAGATTGAGGAAAGAAGTACTCGTGCCACTCCACAAGGCGTTGGAGATTCCAGAGGTTTATATCGGCGCGAATAAGTGGGAAGAGCTTCCTTATAAACGCGTACCCTCTGTGGCCATGAAATTGTACAAGAATTTGTTCTACAAGCACGATCACGAACGATTTCAGCAGTATCTTGAAGATGTGAAGAATGGGAAAACAACAATACCTGCTGGTGCTCTGCTTCCACATGAGATAATTGCCTCGTTGAAAGATTCCACGGGGCCGGAAGTTGCAGAGCTTCAATGGAAAAGAATGGTTGATGACTTAGCAAAGAAGACAAATTAACAAATTGTATGGGAATTTGTGATGTCTCAGGAAGCATGAATGGAACCCCAATGGAGGTTTGTGTGGCTTTGGGACTACTTATTTCTGAACTTAGTGAAGAACCTTGGAAAGGAAAAGTAATTACATTTAGTAGAAATCCAGAATTACAGAAGGTGAAAGGGAAAAATTTGTCAGAGAAGACTGGTTTTATTAGGAGAATGGACTTGGGTGGTAATTTTCAGAAAGTGTTTGATAAGATTCTTGAAGTTGCTGTGTGGTGGGGTTTGAGCGAGGATGCGATGATAAAGAGGCTATTTATTTTCAGTGACATGGAATTTGAAGTTTAAGGAAACAGATTATCAAGTGATACAGAGGAAGTTTAAGGAAAAAGGTTATAACAAGGTGCTTGAGATTGTGTTTTGGGATTTGAGGAATTCAAAGGCAACACCAGTTCCTAGTAACCAAGAAGGAGTGGCACTAGTGAGTGGATTTTCAAAGAATCTTGTGACTTTGTTCTTGGAGGAAGGTGGGATTTTGAGCCCAGAAGCTGTGATGATGCAAGCTATTTCTGGTGAAGAGTATCAAAAGCTTGTAGTGTTTGATTGACTTGTAAAAGAATAAAGATTGTTGAAATTGTGATAAGATTGTGCTCTTCAATTTCTATCTATTAATGAGAAATTCTGAGTTCCTCTATGCATTGTGTTCATCTTCATGTAGTTCGTTTATTTACCTTTGACTAATCTTTTTCAGCAAGATTTTCTGTTCCATATAATTGTGTTACTGTTACATTAGCTTCTATATTTAAACCCCTTACTGCTGACACAACATACAGATTAGAAAAAAATGAGCTTTATTAAAGAGTAAATCGCCTTAAAACGATAATATTGTTCTGTTACAGGAGCAATTATTATAGCCACAGCTGAACCTGGTTTTATAGCTCGAGTAGACAATTTTCATGCATTCTATTAAGCTAAGAATGTCAGCCAATTGAAACATACAAAGATGTACAAACCTAATTTTCAAGCTCAATAATCTTCACCACAGATGAGTCACCAACTTTCTGGAAAACAACAACTCGGTCATGCGGCTTTATAACACCTGCTGTTTTCCCATGGTCCAGTGCAACCTTCAATACTGACTCATCGGTTGCATTTGTGGACTCGGCCTGAAGAAGGAAAGAACAAAGTCAATATTCCGGCCATGGCATACCGAATATTCCAACAAGAAGAAAGAGGGTTACAACAACTATGAAGTTAAGAAGGTCAGAAGGAAGATTATGCACTTCTCAAAGTTCTTTCACTCTTGTGAACTTTTCCCTTTCTTGATTAATTAAAAGTTGACTATATATTACACTTTTTATCTTGTATGCTTATCAACTTCTTTATACATTATCTTTCCTCCTGTTATACTTCTTCTCAGCATGAATAAACTTTCATTCACCTTTTTTCCTTTCTTTTATTCTTTTACTATTTTTAGCCTTTTAATTGACCGTTCTGGTAGCTTCACCCTTATATCCGGTGACTGATCTAGTCATACTATGCTTTTCCCTACGAACAGTTCTGATGGCACCACTTTTTTCTAGCTTTTTCAATCAATATTCAAGTCATTGTTCCGTCAGTCAAGTGTTTGTTAGAGCGTGAAATGCTTATGAAGATAATTCCAATTACAAAATGTACATCATCTCTGACAATTACAACTGTCTCACGTATTCCACAGCTCTCAAATGAAATCCATGAAGACTTAGCAAAATACAAAACACAATGGAAGAGAAAGATCCATGTGGGCAAGATATACTACCTAGCGAGATTAAGTACTACCAATGTTGTTGCATATAGATTAGGTGTAATGTTTGTTAGGATTCTTTTTAATCTTGTTAAAGATTTGTATATCAATAAAAAATGTAGAGAATTTCAAGTGTTAAAGAACCTAAATTATTCAATATTGGAATGAAACGGCTCAACATGGAGCGAAATATATAGTAAGGATTCACAGCGGATCCCAACTAGCTTGAATGATGTGTAGTTGTCGTTGTATTCTCTTACCTTTAATATTTTGCTCACAAGCTCACATAATAATACAGAAAAACTAAAACATGATGAGGCCAAGTGACATTGTTAATCGCAGACTTCACAATTTCATGTTGGTTAACGTCATCTTTTAATCAAAAGACAGACCTGCAGTAGATGTAGAAAGAATCACTTCTTTAGGGAGGAACAAAAGAAAAAAATCATACTGGATGTCTTGGATCTGCAAGGATGGGGAAAAGCCCTCTGACAATAAGAGACTGCCTAGCCTGTCATTTAAGTCATCAATGCAATAGCCAAACAAAATCAGTTTCATTTTCTATTTGCCAATGATAACATCATCAATAATAATATGAACTAAAGAATGAAAAAAGAAAAATAAAGCAACAGAAGAAGAGCTTTATTGGCATTGCAAGAAACCTTTTCTTACACTGTCAGTCTGTGTGATTAAGAAATGGAGGAGGAAAGTTTGCGGTCTAGCAGGATTCTGATACTTGCTTCACATCAGAATTAGTGGGTATCTGTTTGAAACTGAGTTTTTGCAAAAGAACAAAAAGTTTTTGCAAATGCTGAGTTTCAATTTTTTCAAGCAAACACCACCTTAACAAATGACACATTAATAGGAGATAGAATGAATCAGATCCATCCTAATATGGATGCTATTCATTGAACCATCTAGGAGAAGAATATCATATCATCGATGAGTGAAAGCAGATGCACCATATGTTGTTAGCTACAAATCCATATAGCAGGAGCTTGACTTGTTATATATATAGGAATAAGATGCACCTTAATTAACTTCAATTTGGTTGGGTAACATGATGAGAAACTATTAACATACATATAAGTTGAAAAATACCTAAAAAAGAAAGTCCTTTACGAAACATTGATTACCTGAAATGCACCACTGAACGTCCACCGAAGCTGGTTCGTCTTGAGACGAGGGATGACAACAGACAATACTGGCATCGGTGGCCTATACTTAGCTATCAATCTGCATCATCGGTAAAAGGTTATAAATTAAATTTCTTGCACCATACAAAGTGGCATGCTTTTGCTGGCTTGTGGTTAAAGAGGCTGTTCTAACACATGACAGTCTGATGAAGAGAGGAGTACAATTATGTTCTAAATGTCTTTTGTGTGGGAGTAAGATGGAAACAAATAGTCATCTGTTTATCCATTGCAGAGTTACCGGTACTCTATGGCAACTCTTTATGAGTAAGAAAGGACTCAGATGGACAATGCTAGGAAAACTGCCGAGTTGTTAGCATGCTGATCCAGACAACTTTGTGAGACAGAAAAGATGGTGGAGAATTATCCCAGCATGCATCTGGTGGACAGTATGGAGGAAAAGAAATTCAAGGTGTTTTGAAGATGTAGCTATCTCTGAACATAAGATCAAGATGATTGTATATTTTTGTTTCAATTTTGGGGTAAAGAGGCCCTAGTAGAAGATGTAGATCATTGACATCATTGGAGCATTGTAACTAGTACATGACTAGGTTTTTGCTTGTTGGGTTTCCTGTATTTTGTTCCTCTTAGCACAGTCTTTGTGCTAAGGTTTACTCCTTTGAAAATTTATTTAAAATCCGTTACCTTCTTGAAAAAAAACTGTGATAGCATTTTCTGGTAAGAAGACCTGGTAGAGATGTCTTTGACAGGTCAACACAATTTGCATCAAAGCCTAGCAAATATGATGATTGGAGAGAGAGGGAGAGAGAGAGAGAGAGAGAGAGAGGAGAGGAGAGGAGAGACCTCGCAGCTCTCCCTGAAGAAGTGAAGCAGATAATAACAGATGCCTTGACCTTGATGGCAGCACGTACCTGAATCAAACAAAAGCAGTGCAGACAGTATTCATGTCAATACCAGTGTCTTAAAATCTATGGCACTGTTTCCCTCCACCCTAACGAAAAAACTTAACATGAGCAGCAGAAACAACATACCGCAGAGGAAGCAATAGATTCCAAGTGAGTCATTGGTTCTCCGACATACTTAACAGCCCTCTTAAAATAGACATCTTGATTATAAACCTTTTCTGCCTGGAAAAAGGAACTAACATGAGCAGCAAAATTTACAAGAAAATCTCAGGATTATCATCTGACTACATTGGAATCAACAAGACACCGCCTTTGGAGGGCACAGAGTGCATTTTAAGGCAAGTATGAAACGAAAAGATAAGATTATGCTGCAATGTCAGCCCTAACACCGATTGGTTATGTGGATTTGTTCCTCTCCTGTGCCATTTTGGCTAAATACAAACTCGACTAGAAAAACGTACTGGCTTAACCAGCAAACCATTAACCAGACTCACAACCTATGGTTAGTTCATTTATCCCCTCCCCAACAAAATGTGGTAGAAATACACTCGAACCATGGTTCCGAATTTGGAAATTGAGCTTCTTTCAGTATTTCTCTTCTTTGGAAAGTGAAATTCATCACTGAAGAGGTCCTTAAAAGACAATTAGATGGTGAATATATGTCCTGTTAAATACATTTCCTAATTCATAATTTCTTCCATAGCTGCACGCCTAATTCACATCATGACAGCAACTGATCCCAACACTTGCACTGAGAAAGGGCTATTTAAGATTACTTACTGGTTATATGGCCCTTGTTTATGCTGGAAAAATAGATGTGCATGTGAACCTATCCATGTAACTTTGATGTTAAATCTTTTCTGCTAATGAACTGAAATCCTATCAAACATCTGGAACTTTCGCTGTACGTGACCAAAGTGATTTTGGCGCACTCAATATCACTTTACGGGGATATGCTTTAGAATATTAATCCAACCTTCAGAAGGAATATAACTTTAACCATTTCACCATGAATAATAAACATTGAATTCAACATAATCGTGCTTGCTGTGAGGTAAGACCAAGATCAAGTCAACATAGCTTTTACTTTTTATGGCATCAATACAGCCGAAAAGATACAGTAGTCTATTAACTGCTATTTCTGATATTAGATGTACTTTGTACTCCATAAATATCACTTGTTAAGTCTTACCAAAAATGTGAGATCAAGTCAGAAGATTTCAGTAGAAATTGTACTCCGAAGGTCGATTAAGGTGTTCATTGACAATTAAAATATTCACAATGGTAGCATAAGCCATGAGTAGAACACCGCCGAGGTAAAACTTACCTCTGCACAAATTTTACCGACAATGGAGATAGTCTCAACAGGATATAAGCCTCTCAGGGTCTCTGCACCTAGAAGAATTGCATCACTACCTGGGATGAAAAAAATTATGTAAGCATCTCACATACGAGGTCAAAAAGGCATGTTTATACCTACCACAAGTATTTAGTATATATCCAATGTTGTTCACATAGGAATCTAGCATATCAAATTAATTTGATAATAGACTTATCAAAGACAGAAGCTACCATCCAATACCGCGTTGGCAACATCTGTTGCCTCAGCACGAGTGGGTCGCAAGTTATCAGTCATACTGTCCACAACACGAGTGACCACAGCAGGCTTCCCAGCCATATTGCACTTGTGCACAGCTGCCTTTTGAAATAGGAACACCTGGTAATTAATAGAATCCGGTTAGAAGAAAGGAGTCCATACTATGATAACAGCTAAAGTGTCACACTCAGTGGAAAAGGCAGGATTAGACAATCTAATGAAACAAAGAAAAATGCAACACTAGACCCATCAGGCACTATTCAATTGCACGTAATTATTCAAATATATCATGAGCCCACGTATTGTTCTGCCATTGCCTTTGCTTCTTATGTGCATTGCCCAATCTCTACTGTATCTTAAAAATAGTAGCAAATCAGTGCTCGACCTTTATATACATAAAATGTTTTATGAGACTCACCTTTACTCTTCTTGATATTAACTTTTCCATATTCTAATTCCCGATAAGAACTCCATATCAAGCTAGTATTTGGTTACAGAAAATTTGTGATAATGAGCTAATTTCCATGAATTAAAGTCAAGCTCCATCAGCTGAGAATTTGAATTCCAGCTTGTTATTAGGTGCAACAACTGTTCCTTATTGTAATAAATGAGAAGAAAGCACAGACAATGATGTTTTGGCTTGGCTTTGTTAGATGTCATTCTCTGATGTAACTACAAGTTGAACCTCTCCCCCACTCCATATATAGTGAATGTCAATGAAAACATCAACTATAACAACTATCAAGAAGCAAGAGTGACCTCCTCGAGAATTCTGAAAGTGGAAAGATGAAAGGTATCTGGGTATTAAGGGACAGGAAAGGAAGGTACTGACACCAAAGTATCAATCATTACATGTTATTAAGATACTATTCAGGTGTCGTTTTGCTCCGTTTTTCACCCAGAAAACACAATTAAAAGTTATATAACCGCTCATTATATGTTACCTCAACATTTCAGAATGTGTTCGGATATTATGGCATACATGGGGGCCTTTGGTCATTTACCCTGCTTGTTGAACAACGTTTGGCTTTTTTTTCTTTTGGGGGCTTTTTCAACCTTTGGTTTGAAGTTTGAGTGCAAAACATTTTTATGGTAGATTATAACATTTTTCTTGAATCGATAACAAAAAAGGAGTCATGGATAATCACCCTCTCTAGGAAAGAGATTGTTGCAGGTAAAACAGTGTGACATCTAAGCACAGATCAACTCATTAAACTATCTGAAGGAACAATATATTTTAGTATTCTACCTTAGAGAATAGTAACTCATGTATGTACCGTCAAAAGGGATCCCATTTATTTTTCTCATAATCCATAATATTACTTTTCATCCTTAATGGACAATTCACTCACATCCGCCCAAAAAATTCTCTGTACTGTTGGTTTTGAACTGGTAGATCGTTTGAATGTACATTAACGATATGCCACTTTAATGAGGGGCCTGTTTATTGTCGTTAATAATATTGTATGTCATTGAAAAGACTGAGGAGAGTTAAGCGGACCTTCTCGGGTGGTAGATCTATCCCTAAATTTCCACGAGATAGAATGATGCCATCAGCTTCTCCAAGAATCTCGTCAAAGTTGGCCATTCCCTACAAGCAAATTCAAGGGAAAGTTTACACGAACTACAATATTAAATCAATACTACCATGCAGTTTTTTCATTGAATAAAACCCAAAGTATTCAACGGGTAACTGACCTCCACATTTTCTATCTTAGCAAAAATCTGTGTTTGATTTAGATCACCCAACTTAGATAGAAATTCACGAGCCTGAACAAGAACATGAAGAACCACTAGATTGTCATAGATATATTTGTTCACTTCTGAAGCAATAGCATCAGATAAGTCCAGATCTTACATAGGTAAGGGAAATGCTGAAAGCAATAAAGCGAAAAGTAGAATTGTATAAATGGCCTTACATGTCGAACATCTTCAGCATGTCGTGTATATGATAGTGAAAGGATATCTATTTTGTTTCGAAACGCCCAGGTGCTTATAACCTAAAATTATTGCAGGACATCCAGCAAAAAATTTACTGTTAGATAGGCTAGAGAATATCATAGTTCTAAAAGAAATTCGGTCAATAAGTTCTGCAGAGTTGTTTTTTAAACTGGACAATGTGAACCTAAACGAGCAAACAAATTGTCATTCCCAAAATAACCATAACCATTTGCTTTTTCTTACTGCCTACACAAAATACTTGGAGTCTCTCAGACCAATTTGATGTGGCATAAACTTAAAGAGTGCGAAAGGCTGATTGCAGAATGATAAAGTCTTTGATATTAGGTAACAACAAACCTTCTTATCTTTGTCAGTGAGAGTTGGCAAATCAATACGGATCTGGGAGACATGTAACGTGTACAATGGTCCAGCCAAGGTTGCAGAATTTTTAATCAAGCAAACGACATCCTCTCCTTTCACCTCTGTAACCTGCATCATGGGGAACTCTTGAGATCAGAAATTACCTAGTTTAACATTGGGCACATGCTGCACATCTCTTTCACAAGAATTCCTGCATCCGCAGAAAGTCTAAAGGAAAAAGGCCCATGCAACTCTAAGAACACCAACACTATGCTGTCACAAGTGAAAGCAATGTACCATACTGTGTAACATTGGCTCTCTCTCTCTCTCTCTCTCTCTCTCTCTCTCTCTCTCTCTCTCTCACGCGCGCACACACACACACAGAGACGTGCGCGCTCACATGTACAAACACAATATATTTTCATTTTGTTGAATTGATACAAGGCATGCTGTTTCCACACACACACACACATTATTTCGGTGCTGTTGTGTGTTGCGGAAAGGGGTAGAGGGGATTGCACAGTGATCAGTGACAGTTTTCTCAATTTTCTGAAATGAAATAGAAAAGATCATCTCGTGGGTTCAAACATTTAAAAAATTATTCTTCAAGGCCGCCTCACCTCTAGCCATACTGAGGTAGTCTCACTTCCTGTAAACAAGTACTGACCAATGAAAATAGTATCTCCGTTCTTCACTGACTGCAAAGATATGAAAATTTAGCATCAGAACATGCCATGGTTCATGCAAAGCAAATGCAAAGACGTGAACTAAAATCAAGATGCTTCTACGTTTACGATCTCAGATGTATTTTCCAGCTATCACTCTAACTTTTGAGGTTGGATTTATGTTTGATTCAAACGTCATTAGTTGATTCTCCAATTCTGCAAAAGCTTCGGCCTCCTTAATCCAATGTATCTTGTTCACTAACCCCTATGCATGATACTACAACCTTGGTTTAGGTCCACAATGCAAACCACCATCCAAATTAACAGACCCTGTCCGCTGATGTTCACAAAAGGGATCACCTAACCTACATTTCTGTGGATAAAAAGTAAAAAGTCCCAATGCTAGAATTAACATGATGTAAATAGAACCAGTCTAAAATATTCTCCTCCTGCTATTGTTTCCTATAAGAATCAATTCAATCTCAAATGTACTGTAATGCATGTAATGCCAAAGGAAACCTGGGAGGTTCAGTTCCAATAAACTTCCAAAAAAGGACATATTTAGTCTCTTTCGCCTCTGTGAAATTCACCTTTGATAGGCCACTAAAATTTATAGGCAGTAGATTTGAGGTAGCCTCTTTATCTTGATCGGCTGTCAGGACAACTAAGGAATCTGCATGGAGTGAAATTGGGTTTTCGCTCTTATTGACAACTTGTAGTTCAGGACCACCAGTGTCTAGCATAACCTGAAAAGATAAGGAGAATAGTTGGCCATAACCATTTTAGAAGTTATACTATTTATGGATTTCTATAAAACAGAGAAGTTCAACTTGGTATGAGTAGCAGGAGCAATGAGCTTACTGCACAGAGCTTCTTTGATCTTTTGATAGCTGCCTTTAGATTTTCCAGTGTCTCTTGGTGAAATTCGGCATCACCCCATGAAAAGTCGAATCGTGCCACTAATATACACAACAGGAAAAGTATTTGCTCATTGGTGTCAATGTTCTTGATCAGCTTAGTGCCAGCCATTCAGTTTCTTTCAAGCTGAAGGAGCACATGAAAGGCTACTAACAAGCTTTTGGAAAACACCAATTTCCTATATATTCTACCACTCAGTTAAGCCTACCTGTATGACTAGTTATATTTCCCTTCCCTGAATATATCTAACCATACTTGGTAGGATGCAAGGAGCAAGTATGTTTATAAATGTAAAACAGGTAACTTGTGAGAATATTATCCATAGTTTTACTTAAATTACAGAGAAATCATTTTATTTATCAGATAAAAATGCTATAACAACAACGTCAACAACAATGTTACTATTTATACAGTGTACAAAATGTCAATCCCTAAGCAACGAAGGGTGCGGCGTAGTGGTCAATGAAGTGGGAGGTGAACCATGCAGTCTTAGTTTCAAATCCCAACGAAGACAAAATATTCTAGGTGATTTCTTCCTATTGGCCCAAGCCTAGGTGATTTCTTCTCATCTATCTAAGCCTTGGTGTGCAAAGTTGTTGGTAGAAAGTAGCAGGTACTCGGTGAAATAATTAAGGTGCACCGCAAGTAGGCCCGAACCGTCGCAAAAAAGATGCCAATGTCTATAGGTAACTGCCCAGGTTCGATGTCTATGAGTTGCTATTTTCTTAATTTTTTTAAGTTCCTTTTTTCTTATTGACAATATTTGGAGCTCTCTTTAATTTCAATTTTTTTGTTAAAAATAACCATTTTAATTACTCAAATTGCCAATTTAACACTACATACGCATCAACTTTGCCCCCATAGCTAGAGATCCCTTCATTTTATTTAATGTGAACCTATTTGACTGAGCACAAAATAAAGACTTTTGAAATTTGTGGTTTTAAATATACTATAATATTTGTGCGACTATAAAAGGTAAAATGAGAAGTTTAAGTTAAGCTGTTTTTTAAAATTAAAAACGGATCATTCTTTTTGGACAGATTAAAAAGAAAATATGGTCACATAAAAAGAACAGAGGGAGTAGTACCAGACATTCCCGCTTTGAGGCAACTAGAGATAATCTCCACCGAACGTGATTTCGGACCAAGCGTGCCGACAATTTTCGTCATTGCTGGGAAAAATGTCTGCAAAAAACATTTTATATAAAAAAAAAAAAATAATAAGAAACTCATAAACCACTAGTCAAACTACAATCTTCAATCTCATATCATCCACAGCACATTATGAAAGAGTAAACACAAATTCTACCACTAGTCAACTGCATAAAACCTAAATTAACCAATATTATGAAGTTGCAGAGGATCAATTAACCAAACAAGTCAAAATTCTAGTAGTAGAATTCACTCACAGGCTTCGATGGCTCGAGAATTGAAGCCATCCGAATAGGTTCTTCTAGAAGCAAGTTCGTGGAATGCATTTTTCCGGTAGCCGGTCACTGCAACTGAGCTTAGAGAGCTAAGAGTAGAGTACAATAATGGAGGTACACAAAATAGTATAATCGCAAAAATGCTTTAGAAAGAGAGGCCGGGAAATGGATATTTAAAAACTTTTCGATTTCTCAAAGGCCGTTTTAGATTCTTTCTTTTTGCTCCCGTCTGCTAGATTTTGATTTTATTTTTTCAAAAAAAAAAAAAAAAAACATTATTTGTTTATACAATATGTTCATGTTTCGGGGGGGAAAAAATCAAATATTTTCAAGTTTTCAAAAATTAATTTATGATAGTTTTTGGATAAAAAAATTTTCCCACTCACAAAATTATGACTTTTTTTCAAATAAAATGCATGTCCAAACACCAACTTCAACTTTCAAAATTTATTGTTCACCACAACTTCAAAAACTCTTTTTTCAAGTTTCAATGAAATCTATATCCAAACAGCAGCTTAATTTTTTACAGTGAAGCGTAATATATCTTTTTTGACTATCTGTGTATTTTAACATGTAATAACAAACTAGTCTAGTATTATTTTTTATTAGGTAATTATAGAGACGGATTAAAAATTTAAATTAAATTGGTTAAACTTTTACGATTTTTAACAATACTCATTGTACTATTAAAATGTGTTCACATCTAATATTTGTTAAGATTTTAGTAGACCTTTATAAGTATAGTTATAATTTCACATAAACCTGTAGCTAAAAGATTATATCCGTCCCTAAGTAATTACTATTTTTATTAGGTTTTTAATTACATTTATTATGAGAATTTACTAAATTAATTTATGAGCGATCTGATATATTTGATATATTTCAATACATAATATATATATATATATATAAAAATATTAATTTAAACAATATAATTTTTTGACGAAAATATCTTCAATTAACATACTTGAGTTATGTGGCCACTGAGTACACTGATGTAGGTGGAATTTTATTGTAGTTAGCACGTGTCACTATTCAGGACAGATTGTGGGCTCACCTTAGTCCATAAATGCTTTTATTTTTTTCCTTAAGATAGCAAATACAGAATCTTTTGTGTGATGTGTAATAAAAGTGGTAATTCAAATAACGTGCTCTTGAAAGGTGAAGAAGCTGCTTTCCATTTTTAGTACAAAGTTACGCAAAACATCATATATAGATAAAAACATGGTTTTGTTGCTGTGTGAACCGAATGGTTTTGAATAAGGAAAGTTGGATACGAGCATTGTAGGAGGTTAAGATTCGAGAACGACTAAAAACTTGTCGCGTATCGGGCGTTTATATTAATTATATAAATATATGACATATGTCTTTATAAACATAATTATCACTAAAACATAGTCTTTAATCATATAGTCTTACTTATTTTTATTACTTAATCATAATAATTAGTTTACTAAATATAAACATTTGGTGTGAATAAAATTTTATTCGAGTAATCATATTAACCTTCCTAAATTGAAAGAAGATGAGCACGAACGAGGTTTAAAACGGCTACTAAACTTCTTGATATATACAAACTTAACAAGGACGTGATTAAAATCCTCATATCACAATGTCTAGAATGAAAACTTTAGTATTTGCAGATTGGTTTACCCATCTTTATTTGAAAATCTTAAACTTGGTATATGAAACTAGAGAAGCAATAATAATAGGTGAAGGAGATAGAGGGGAGGGTTAAAGTTCTTGTTGAGTCGAAAATAATCACATGTCCATTTGACATAATATGTTCAAAATTTAAAATGAAATTAGTATATACTATCTTTTCCCAGAATGAGTACCTTATATTGAGATTCCAATGAATATTTAGTGTGGGAAGAGTATAATCTTATCATTTAGTGTGGGGAGAGTATAATCTTATCATTGAGGAACCAAAAATACAGATACTCAAGATGTTATTATTGGGTTTTAAGCTTAGTTTAGCTTAAAAAGGGTGAATGAGAAATAAAGGGAAAAATAAAATTTTGATTTTCCCTTTATGACAAGAGATATTGTCCCATATTGGAGGAGGAAAAGACTTTTGATGGGTATATATACAATTGCTCTTCTTCTAGCTCTTAAAGAGTTAAGAAGAAGGCAAGCCTCGCGCTGTTGTCGTCGCTCGGCTTCGAATTTGATTAAATGATTTATTTTTTGGATCAAATTTATTTGTTAGTATTAAGATTAATAAAATATTATTTTAATCCAAATTAGCCTTCTTTTTTTTAACGCGTTTTAATTTCCCGTTTTATTTTGCGTAAATAGCCATTTACGTAATGGCCATTTTACGTGAACAGTCATAACATACATTCTGAAGAGTTGCACCTCTTCGTTTAAACTTAACATGTTGGCTATAAATAGCAGATCATTCCCTCAGATTTTCCTTACAAATTTTCTGAATTCTCCTCTTCATTTCTGTATTGTTTTCTTACAAAACAAAGTGTGATTTGCTGCCGCCATTTGTGTTCGTTGAAACACTGGGGTTTGAAGTACCGCTACACCAGTGGATAATCCGTTCTATCTTGGGAGAAAATAATCCACAACATCTGGTACTATGAGGGGATTAAGTTCCTTAAGAAAACACTATGAATTTAGTGGGCTCGGATTAAATTATGTTTCTTCCACATTTCTGTTTATACGTTAATTTTCCTTCTCCATAATTATTTTATAAATACAGTATACTAACAAGCTTAATGAACTAATGTATATTCTGTATTTGTGTTATACATATTGTTTTAGAGACTAAAACCTGTGTGATTTTCTACTCCTGTTTTGGAGATTAAAGCCTTCGTGTACTCCATTTGTTTACTTTAACATATATTTTGTTTTGGTTTACTATCTGTTATTTGGAGATTAAAATCCTAGCGATTTTCTACTCCATTGGAAATTAAAATCTACGTGATTTTCTACTCCAATTTTATTCGTTTTGAAGATATAAAGACTTCGTCGTACATTAAACATTTGTTTGTGTCATTCTTTTACAGAAATGACGACTGAGAATGGAAACCGAGCTATTCCAATGGTGACTGCCAATGCATCGACAAGCCGAACAACACCGGCATTGGCATTGGCACCGGCAGAAAAGGCCAGAAAATTTTCTGGTATTGATTTCAAGAGGTGGCAGCAGAAGATGTTCTTCTACTTGACGACGTTAAGTCTACAGAAGTTCATTAAGAAAGATATTCCTGTTCTGCCTGATAAAACTTCAGACAATGAACACTTTCTCGTGACTGATGCGTGGAAGCATTCTAATTTTTTATGCAAGAATTACATTCTTAGCGGGCTGGAAGATGATCTGTATAACGTCTATAGTAATGTGGATACGTCAAAAGAATTGTGGATTGCGCTTGAAAAGAAATACAAAATTGAGGATGCCGGATTGAAGAAATTCGTTGCCGCAAAATTTTTGAACTACAAAATGATAGATACCGAGTCTGTTATTACCCAAGTCCAGGAATTGCAAGTGATTATTCATGATCTCCTTGCTGAAGGTATAAGTCGAATTAATACTTATAATGAAAGTATTAATTATATTATTATTATTACTAGCAGAATTTCCATTGAAGTTCTTATCATCAATGAAGCATTCCAAGTTGCAGTGATGATTGAGAAGTTGCCTACTTTGTGGAAGGACTTCAAAAATTACTTGAAACACAAACGCAAAAAGCTGTCGCTCAAAGATCTCATTGTTCGGTTGATGACCGAAGAGGACAACAAAGCTGCTGAAAAGAAAGGCATGGAAACTCAACAATAATGGGAGCAAACATTGTTGAGGATGCTCCACAAAATAATAGAAAGAGGAAGAAGCCTTCTGGACCAAAAAGCAACCCAAGAAAGAAGCGGTTCAAAAGATATTGCTACAATTGTGGGAAAGCTGGACACAAATCTGCTAATTGTCGTGCTCCAAGGAAAGACAAGAAGAAGGGTCAAGCAAACATGGTTGAAAAGCACGAGGATATTGATGACTTGTGTGATATGCTTTCTGAATACAACTTGGTGGGAAACCTTAAGGAACGGTGGATTGATTCTGGAGACACTCTCCATGTTTATGCTGTTAGAGAAGCGTTTGCTACTTAAGCTCCCGTTGGACCCGAAGAGACACTTTCTATGGAAAATTTTACAACGACCAAGATTGAAGGATGTGGCAAGATATTTATGAAAAATGGCTTCTGGCAAGGTGGTGACTCTGAACAACGTCCTTTATGTTCCTGAAATTAGGAAGAACTTAGTCTCTACTGCACTTCTCGTCAAGAACGGGTTTAAGTGCATTTTTGTATCTGATAAGGTTGTAATAAGTAAGAATGAGATGTTTGTAGGAAAAGGTTACCTCATTGAGGGCCTTTTCAAATTGAATAATGGTCATTGAGAATAATAAAATTTCAGCTTCTTCTTACTTACTTGAGTCAAATGATTTATGGCATGTACGTTTGGGACATGTCAATTATAAAACCTTGCAAAAAATAATTAATTTGGAAGTATTGCCTAAGTTTGAATGCCACAAATAGGAATGTCAAATATGTGTGGAATCTAAATATGTTAAACATTCTTATAAGTCAGTTGAAAGGAATTCAAATCCTTTAGACTTAATTCACACGGATATTTGCATTATGAAGTTAATACCATTTCGCGGTGGAAAGAAGTATTTCGTAACTTTTATTGACAATAGTACTCGATATTGCTATGTTTACCTACTTAATAGTAAAGATAAAACAATAGATGCATTCAAGCAATACAAAAATGAAGTTGAAACGCAACTTAACAAGAAAATCAAAATAATAAAAAGTGATAGGGGTGGTGAATACGAATCTTCTTTTGAAGAAATATGTTTAGAATATGGAATTAAAACAACGGCTCCTTACACCCCCAAATTCAATGGGATTGCGAAAAGAAAGAATCGTTCATTAGAGGAGATGATGAACGCCTTGTTGATAAGTTCTGGTTTGCCACAGAACTTGTGGGAGGAAGCCATTCTTACGGCTAACCGGATACTAAATCGAGTACCCCATAGCAAAACACAATCCATTCCATATGAAAAAATGAAAAGGAAGGAAGTCCAACTTGAATTATCTTAAAGTGTGAGGGTGTTGGCAAAAGTACAAGTTTCTAAACCCAAAAGGGTAAAGATAGGACTGAAAACCGTTGATTGTATTTTCATAGGATATGTGACCAATAGTAAAGCATATCGATTTCTGGTTCATAAATCAAAAAAGCCCGAGATTCATAATAATACGGTTATAGAATCAGATAATGCTGAGTTCTTCGACAATATATATCTATATAAAAAGGAATGTGAGTCGATTGGTGAAGGATCTAAACGACCTCGAGAAGAAACAAAAGAAAGTACGAGGACGTAGTAAATGTCAAAGGACGTCTACTTCATTTATACCAGATTTTGTGACTATCTTATTGGAAAATGAGCCTCGAACATTAAAAGAAGTTATGTCTTCTTCGGAATCATTATTTTGGAAAGAGGCAGTCAGTAGTGAAATAGAATCCATATTGAACAACCATACATGGGAATTAGTTGATCTTCCTCCTGGAAATAAACCGTTGGGTTTTAAATGCATTTTTAAGAGAAAAATAAAAGATGATGGCACTATTAATAAATATAAGACAAGACTTTTGGTCAAAGGGTGTATACAACGAGAAGGTTTTGACTATTTTGATACTTACTCTCCAGTTACAAGAATTACGTCCATACGAACATTAGTAGCATTAGCTGCGGTTTATGGTCTTGAAATTCATCAAATGGACGCTAAGACGACCTTCTTAAATGGAGATTTGGAGGAAGAAATCTACATGGAACAACCTGAAGAATTTGTAATTCCAGGTAAAGAAAAGAAGGTATGTAGACTTATTAAGTCCCTTTATGGACTAACACAAGCACCCAAATAATGGCATGCGAAATTTGACCAAACAATGTTATGAAATAATTTTAAAATAAATGAATGTGATAAATGTGTGTACATTAAAAATGTTCCAAATAACATAGTCATTATTTGCTTATATGTGGATGATATGCTATTAATGAGTAATGACATTGCCAATATAAATGCGACTAAGCGTATGCTAACTAGCAAGTTTGATATGAAGGGCGTGGGAGTTGCTGATTTAATTCTGGATATTAAGATCCATAAGACTCCTCAAGGTCTGGCATTGTCACAAGCTCATTATATTAAAGCAGTACTTGGAAATTCAAGCACTTAAGATTTTAAAGTTGCAAAGACTCCAATTGACGTGAATCTTGCACTAGCAAAGAACAAAGGCCAAAGCATATCACAACTGGATTATGCTCGTGTGTTGGGATGTTTAATGTATATCATGAATTGTACACGACCAGATAGAGCTTGTGCTATAAGTAAATTGAGTCAATACACGAGTAATCCAGGTCAATCTCATTGGATGGCAATGAAACGAGTTTTATGATATTTAGAACATACCCAGGACTTTGCTTTGCACTACAGTAAATATCCTGCAGTGATTGAGGGATACTGTGATGCAAATTGGATCACTGGTTCAACTGATTCTAAGTCCATAAGTGGATATATATATTCACTATTGGTGGAGGAGCGGTATCTTGGAAGTCGTCCAAACAAACTGGTATTGCCCGCTCTACAATGGAAGTTGAGTTCATAGCCTTAGATAAAGTCGGTGAAGAAGCTGAATGGCTCCGAAATTTCTTGGAAGATATTCCATCTTGGCCCAAACCGTTGGCCCCAACATATATACATTGCGATAGTCCGGCAATTGGAAGGGCTGTGAAGGTTATGTATAACGGTAAATCTCGTCATATACGACGACGACATAAAACCGTTAGGCAATTACTCTCTAGAGGAATTATCATGATTAACTACGTAAAATCAAACGATAATGTGGCAGATCCACTCACAAAAGGCCTAGCTAGAGAGGTAGTTGAGAAATCATCGAGGGGAATGGGACTATGGCCGAGGACAAGTCATCGTGGTGGTAACTCTACCTAGAAGACTAGAGATCCCAAGATCTAGGTTCAAGGAGATCAAACAAATTCATTAATGACGGTTCAACATTGTCAACTAAAAATTTGGTCCATTCTCATGACGAGACAATGTTCAGTACCAAGGATAAAGCAGTAAAGCTTTTTAATGGTTTCTAAATTTGATATGGGGTATATCAAATAGTGTATCTACAGGATGACATGTTTAGGAATCACCTATGTAAGTGTGACGTATTAGCCGCTTCAAGGAGAATTTTGTAAGGCCAGCTCTCTACGCACTTATGAAACCAGGCAGTATTCATGGTTGAAACAAACATAACAATGAGAACCAAAGACGGTTAAGGGTTGATTGTGTGACTTATGGTTGTCTAGGTATACACCAAAGTTCGACAGTTCAAAGATATCAAATCTACGGATTGCCCGAGTATATCCAACATAAGTTCACTACGGAAAGTTCAAAGGGAAACCTACTTATCCAGATACAACTAATCCTTGCTTGCAAATCACACAGTTTTTCATGCATATTTTCGTGACATAGCCATTCCTCATTCATGTGGGGAATTGTTGGGTTTTAAGTTTAGTTTGGCTTAAAAGAGGGTGAATAGGAAAATAAAATTTTGATTTTCCCTGCTTGACAAAGGGATATTGTCCCATATTGGAGGAGGAAAAGACTTTTGATGGGTATATTTACAATTGCTCTTCTTCTAGCTCTTAAAGAGTTAAAAGAAGGCAAGCCTCGCGCCGTCGCTCGCTCGCCCGCTTGGCTTTAGCTTCGGCTTCGGATTTGGTCAAATGATTGATTGATTTGGACCAAATTTATTTGTTAATATAAAGATTAACGTAATGTTATTTTAATCAAAATTAGTCGTTTTTGTAATGGTAAATTAATTTTCCTCCGCGTTTTGATTTTCTGTTTTATTTTGCGTAAATATCCATTTACGTAATGACCATTTTACGTGAATAGCCATAACAGATATTTTGAAGAGTTGCACCTCTTCATTTAAACTCAACATGCTGGCTAGAAATAACAAACCATTCCCTCATATTTTTCTTACGAAAATTTTTAATTCTTCTCTTCATTTCTACATTGTTTTCTTACAAAACAAACAACGTAAGTGTGATTTGCTGCCGCCATTTGTGTTCGGTGAAATACTGGGGTTTGAAGTACCGCTACACAGTGTGTAATCCGTTCTATCATGAAAGAAAATAATCCACAACCTTTGGTACTAGGAGGGGATTAAGTTCCCTAAGGAAACACTGTGAATTCAGTGAGCTCGGATTAAATTCTGTTTCTTCTACATTCTTGTTTATACGTTATTTTTCCTTCTTCAGAATTATTTTACAAATATAGTATACAAACCGTTATTAATATGTTTGCAAGGCAACATTAATTAATAATGCTAAAAATGAAGCAACAAAACTTTTTGGGGCTCCTACGGGAATATACCAAAGAAAGACATTATTTACCAACAATAAGCCATTTTAGTCATGCTATCAAAAATAACCCAAAAAAATTACCAATGATATACAATATTCGAAAAATATAAGCAAATTTTTTTTTTTGTCAATAGGTATTGTTGCGATTAATTTAAAACATATCGATGAGACAATATACAAAATTTGACGAGTTAGACTAGTTTGGAGTCAAAATTCATTACCAATAATATAAAATATTTTTTAAAAATAGGGAAAAAAAAGGATTTTTTGAATGGATATGGTTGAGATTTATTGAAAACATATAGATGAGGTAATATACAAAATTTGAGCAAGATTAAATGTGATTTGGGTTGGTTTGGTATCAAACGTTGTAGTCAAAATTGAGTCTAAAAGATTCTTATGGGACACATATATCAAACATGTATCACGTATGTATCTTTCACATAGCTATACATGGATATACATGCATATGATACGCATTTGATATACATATGATACATATGTGATACACATATCATTTTTTTCCATGTTCATCTTTTACTTCTAATATTCAATTCAAACCACCTTAAACCGACCAAATCATCCCAAAATTGAGATTCAAACTCCTTAAGATGTATTCAATCTATTCTAATAATACTCACTCAAAACAAAACAAAGATATTTTTTGGGCTACAAATAAATAATTGACTAATATTGGGAGTATTCGGCTAATATTAGTAATATTTTATGAATTGACCAATTTTTATAATAAGCTACTCATTGGCGGAGCTGGTAGTTTCCCAAACTTTTTTGTGACATACCCCAGAAGGAGGAAATGGGCCTTCATGATTTTTTGCAATGTTGAAATTAAGAAAGTGCCCTTTTTAAATTTCTTATATGTAAAAATAAATTTTTCGCGTATAAAAAAAAAAAAGAGGTCATAAAACTAAAATCAAATTTGTAATGACCTACAAAACTATTTGAGCACAATCAGTTATTATATTGGAGTAACCATCATCAAAGCTAAAGGCAAAAAAGAAAAAAATATTCCTCTGCCAATGGGATTTTTTCATTTCTAACTCGTGCCAGAAACTATTTACATTCGGTAGCCAAAAAAGTATATAAAATTTATATAATTTTTGTATATAAAGATATATAACGTGTGTGTGTATAATATATATAACATATATCGATATATATATATAATTTTTTTTTTTGAGTGCGACTATACAATGTCATTTCTCATTTGGTTTACCTGATAGTCTAACACACTTTATACCGTGCACAAAACTTAAACCAAAAATGAAACTTACAAGAAGTTTTAAAAAATCAAAAGCAAATACGGTCTATAATTAATATTAGAAGAATTAACCTAAATAGCCACATATATAACCACTTAAACTAAAAAAATAACCGGCAGAGACATATACGCATAATTTATGTATTATATATGTATAATCGTATATAATCAATATATAAATTATATATATGACTAGAAAAAATAAATAATAAATATTACCGGCTATTTGTGTAAGAAGTATCCAGGTCCATACCCGTTACCCGTTTGTTCCACAAAAATCCCGTAATTTCTCGTTCGATGCCCTTGATAGTACTAGACTACTACTAGTAGTAGTATATACTGTTGTAACCAACGCAACTCCGAAAGTCAAAACTCCAAATTGGCTATGGCGGAAACCACAACAATAATCTCCAGCGACTCAATTCCGAACCCAGATGCCGGAAAAGACGAAAAACCCAACAATAACCCAATTTTCTCATTGCTCTGCAGTTTCCTTCAGCTCTTCAAACCGCCACTACCCAATAAGAAGAAAATAGAACCCACTGCTACTACTTCAGAGGCCAAACAAACTGAAGCTTCAGGTGAAGAGGAAAAACAGCCTTCTATAGTGAAGTTTCCACGTCAGGAGTTGCCTTCTTTGAAGCTCGAATCAGAAGGGGCTGAACCCGATACTAACCCCGTCGTTTTGTGGCAGGTATTCCAAAAATGTTTAGTACCATTTGGTTTCTGTACAACTTGCAAGAACTTATACAAATTGTATTGTAAACCCTATCTAGTTCTGAGAAACTGTTCTTTGCATATGTGAGCTTTGGATGTTTGACTGATTGTTGGAGTATATTCTTGACTTATTCAATGGCTGGGCTATAAAATGAGTGTAATTAACATTGTAAGAATAATATGCAAAAGCAGGTCTCGATAAAGTGGTATGTAGAACTCGTGTATAGTTAAGGTCAACTATAGTTGTAAAATGTTTCGAACAACAACTTTCTTTTTGGGTTAAATGAACATTGTTGTAAGGAAGGATGAATAGCACCCCAAGGGTGTGGCCTAATGGTCCATGAAGTGGGTGCAAACGTTTGAGACCAGAGTTCAACTCCCAACAAAGACAAAACACACTATGTGACATTTGTCTAAGCCTTAGTGGCAGAGGCAAAAGCTACTAGGTGGAATGCTAGCTTTATTACCACTGTTATAAAAAATAAAAAATAAAAGGTAGGATGAATAATGATGTAAGGTAAATAGTTCATTTTCCCTTTTTTCTTCTTCGTATAGTTGAAAGAGGTCTAAGGGGAGCCTTGGAGTAACGTAAAGTTGTTTTCGTGTGACCTATAGGTCACGGGTTCGAGCCACGAAAATAACCACTGATGCGCAGGATGCCTTGTGCACTGGGCTGTCCTTTTGTAAGGTTGAAAGAGGCTGATCGGGCATTTTAAGTCAATAGGAGTAGAGTACCATTGCCAATGTTACTTCCTTTGTGACAATTGACATGGTCTTAGAATAGATATATATTCTTATTAAGTCTTTCAACTGTATAATCGAAATTTGAATCTGAAGGAAGTGGTACTCCTACACCATCTACCCATAAGGTACAACTGCCCATGTATCTGGCTAGCATGCCTTTATGAGCAGATTCATTTGTACTGTGGATGAAATTTTTGGCCTTCGCCGGGAATTTAGGTGGAGATATTGGCATTCCTTGCTCACTGGAAAATCCTTATGTAACTGAAACTACAATTTGATTCTTTACCTTGTTCTGGGTATTCCAATCTTTGTGCTTTGAGTCTGTTATTGTATATGTTCAAATGTCTGAGCAGACAGAACTTGTGCATATGTAATACCATGCCTTCTATGGAGCTTTTGCTACTAGCACCTCACCTATTTTGTTCTGGTTTTGAGGATATCATACCAAAGAAAATTTGTGGTAAGATGAACTTTTAAAAGCTTATGTAGTGGTATTCTTGCTATTTAATCAGGTACGATGATTATTTTCCATGATACTCTGCTTTCACTTCTCAGTTATGGAGAATGTTATGAGACACCTCTTCTCACAAAACCAACAGTTTTGATTTGGTACTAGCACTGGCCTATGTAACTTTGTTTTTTAAGAAATTGTGTCAAAGAGAAAGCGCTGAGGACAAAATATGAATTCCTATAATCAGACTAGCCTTCATAATTTGAGACCTGTTAGGAAATATTAATTGTATATTATGTTTACAGAAGTAGCAGTTTATATTCTCCACCGTTAAGCACCTTTTTTTTGTGTGGATAAAGCTCCACAGTTAAGCACCTTTTAAGTGCAGTGTACATTCTCTGGACCAGAAAGAAAAGAGAGCATTGTAACCGCTGAGGTCCATAAGTACCTCAACTGAGTAATTTGCTACTTTTCATTGATTTCATTGAAAAATAAAAAGAAAGGTAGTGCTGATATATGGTATAGAACACTAGCTATATAATAAAGAAAGAGTTAAATAAATCTGAACCACTGTGAATAGTAAGACTGCTGCGAACCATACATGGGAATAATAGTAAGACTATTGTGAACTGTATGTTATAATGTTCTAAAACATTAGCTGTATAAATTTGAAAGAGGTGAATAATCATGTCTTCAACAAGTAAAATGTTGTGCCCCTACACATCTCAAGATTTTGCTTCTTTCCTGAACTGCTGCCTTTTCTTATTCTCCTGCCTGAATTTTCTGCACTATATCTGAACTCAGGTTTATGCTATCGGAGGGTTCTTTATTTTAAGGTGGGCATGGACAAGATGGAATGAACGTCGTGGAAATGGGAGGCCATCCAATGACGAACCTCCTCCCAGTCAAGACTAGACTTTGACACTTGTGTTGCAACAAGTTAGACGGGAGAAAAAGAAGAATGATACTTGTGGAGATAGGTTTATGTGAGCCTTGTAAAGTATCAAAGTCACAGTTGTGGTTTTACAATATTAACTGTAAAAACCTGAATCAAGCTACATCAATGGTCTGGTCAGCATTTTATGCAACCTGTTTTGGCTATTTTTTATAATTCTTCAATTGCTAAAGTGAGGCCAGGATTTGTATATGACTAGTTGTTGCTCGTATATCAATTCAGCTTGATAAGTGTTTCTTATGAAAAAAATAGAGCTCTTGAGCACATGATATTGGGAGAGCGGAAGGATTACTCTTATCATCTTGGTCCGGGGTAAGTAGCTCAGATTGGAGCTCGAGTAACAAAGTTCGAATATCTTGAAATTAATTTGTTAACTGCCTTCAAATACATGAGATGGGTTGATGCACTCAAAATGCATTACAGAATTTAAATCGTTACGCCGCACTTGTGTGGATTCGATGACACAGGTCGCATAACAATCTCACTTTCCTCATATTATGTTTGATTTACGTTCAGTCGCTCAGCGAGCAGAGCGATATACCAACAAAGATAATGTCCCTAAAGTCTGTTCACAGTTAGCCAGGAAATGAGACTGAGAGATCCATTTTCATTTATGACCTTTGCCTTCACCATATAATAAGGAAAAAGGCCTAGCTACAAGCTCAAAAAAACATTTTCCGACAAAAAGAAGACAAATTGTGTTCCTGTTCAAGGCTATGGAAAAAGGCAAGAAAGAATGGGGGTTGAAGCTAGGGCGAGACCATCTGACATATCCACTTCTAGGACCCAAAGACAAAGCCTCCAACATAGCAATGTCAAAGTTCCACATGATTTATCTCCTGAACCACAGAATCAACGACAAAATGTTTGCAGTTCATCCGATGTTGCGACCTGTACACTTGTCGTCCACTATACACTCCCAATCAAAAAGATGAGTAAATAAAAAACAAATCCAGTTAAAATTAGTAAACAGGAACATGTGCAGAAAATTCAACAGGTGGGCAGCCACAGTATAAAATAGCGAACAGTTAAAGCAAAAATGCGCCAGACCACACACATAGAAGTCCACTGGAACCATTTTATTCAGAACTCTATCATTATTTGTCCTTATTTACAAGAATCCAGAAAGAATCCCTACAGAAACTTAGAAAGAGGAATGCCTAAGTCGTAAACTCGTAATGTACACTCGAATGAGGAAATTGCAGTGACCAAAATCCTATAGTATCAGTCCTAACTCCTAAGCATACGATATCAGTTCTAATCATCTTCACGTGAGATCCTCCGCAATGTCAAAACTATCAGATGGTCCACATGAAAACTCTTATCAGTTCCTATGTACATTTCTGAGACCATCTCATCTAACAGCCACCAGGTTTAAGCTGTGCCTGTTGCTGCTTGTCTAATTTGTTTGTCGTAATTTTTTCCAAGATACAATTGAACCTACTGCCTCCATTCAATTTCTGACTGTACATAGATATCTGACCAGATAAATGAAGTTTGAAGCAAGAAACTTAGGCTTGGTTCAACCGTCTTTTTAAGTTCCGAAATAATTATCGTATACCGAAAGGCGATCAAATGCATCAAAGTTCGCCTTCAAACCAACAAATTGGCTCCGAAACTTGGCACAACCAGGATTTGGCCACTTGCACCCACTGTCTCTACTGTGCATAGGGCACAACGATTCACAAACTTGGATGAGAGGATTGTCGGAAACATCATCTTGCATCACTGTAACAGGTTCAGAGAGGTCTGATTTCTCACTGCCATGTACTGAACCATTAGAATTTGTTGTAGAAACTGAGCAGACAGAACGCTGAGGAATTTCTGTTGGGTTGCTCTCAATGCATACATTACAGTCTCCATCTGGTGAAAAGTAGACATTAAAACCCAAAGATTGTACTGCACGCTTTATAGTAACAGTTTCTTTGCTGGCTCTTTTTACCACATCCCTGGCAGAGGCGCTCACAAGTTTCTCATTTCTCAATTCTGTAACTAAGGACTCCACTGTGACACTTATTTCATTCAGTCTTGTTTCTGCTACTTCTTTTGCCTGTGTAAAAGTTGTTTTTAGACAGTTAATAAAGGAGTAATGAATCAGAAATCAATGTATGCACCAAGTTCTAGCTTGTATTGACAAAATTAAGATGCAACAGTCAGGCGACATCGACAGGCAACACTAAAAAGAAGCTAGAAAACTATGCTTGTCAATTATTTGTAGGTTGGAAGTAACTTAGCCTAGATTTTGTTGCGAAGTTCATTCTCAAAACTAATCTCATGAAACTCTACAAGCCAAATTTGATACAACCATTGTAGTTCGTCTGTCAGCACTAAAATGGCATATCTGGGTTACGATGCACTTTGCAGTTTCAAGCTGGAAACCTTTTCTTTTCCTTTTCGGAGAGCGCGAGGAGAAAGGTAGTCTGCAGAGAAAAAAAGAGAGTTTACCCTTTGCAGCTCAGAGAATTTTCTCGTCAGCTTCCTGCATTCTGCCTCAACTTCTCCACCTTGTGCCTCTGACGGGCAAGCCCAACGAAGGTGAAACTGAGGCCAAACAGTAGGAGCTAAAGCTGCTGCTGGTGGTAGTAGCGGACCATCATGTTTCAACGGGTCATAGAACAGGTTGTAATGCGCATGAGAGCTTCCTTCCGATGCCCGTAGTTCAGCTAAATACATCCACAGGCATCCACAAGCATCAGAAATACCAGCTTGCTCTCTTTCCTTCTCGCTGAAATTTGTAGAAGTCAGAAGAAGTGAACTAAAACTAGGAAATGACATTAAAAAAAAATCCTTTCTATCCCGTGGAGTTCAAAACAACCTAAAACCAAAAAACAACTGAGGTGTCAAAGCCTTGTACTGCGCTCAAATAGCTGTAAATCCTGATCATAAAAGCATAAATAAGATCCCCTC